>VXBB01023152.1:859-26978 GCA_013399915.1 Illadopsis cleaveri
GAGTCCCCCAGGGACTCCATGCTCCATGTTTTCTCAGAAAACAAGCTCTACCAGTGTGATGTTTGAAGAAGAAAAATTCTCAGGTTAAAATAAGGCTCTTTCATGTCCTTGGAGGGTAGGTCCTTCCCCTGTCTTGTTTTTGAGTCTGATGCCCCCTGTATTACAGCCTCTAGTCCACTTCTCTGTGTCCTCAGGCAAGCCACCATCTCTCCATCACCACTGAGACTTCAGGGTGCTCTCTCTTCCTTCCAGGAGGTATGCCAAGGCCTCAGGGTGTTGAATCATCTATCTCTGTTCTCTCTTATGCTCCTCCAAATTGTGGGGGCACTGAGCTCTCTGAGGAGGGACAACTCCCCTCTCCTCACAGAGGATCTGAAGTGCAAGAGTGAGGGCAAAGCAAATTGGCAGCTCCCCTCCATTACCTCTGTGTCCAGCTGAGACAGGCTGAGAGCAAATACACAAAACAGAGCTGGGCCACTAAATTTCATTATGTAGATTACTCCCTCTTTTGCAGAATGACTGTTGAATGAATTTTGGAGCCTCCCTGAAGTTAGGGCATAGAAAAGTGATAGGAGTGAAGATGACAGCATGGTATTGCCATGGCAGTTGTCTCTTGTATGTTGCCCCTTTGTAGTGAGAGATCGTGGTATTTGTATTTGGGGGTGGGAGGTAAATACAAATTGTTGTCAATCTACTGGAGAAACTTGAAACTACTTAGTAATATCCGGCTGCACGAGGTTGTTTCTTTGCAAGTTTATTTACATTTGTTTATAGTCAGAAGCATGAGGAAGTGCACTGTGGAAGGCAACCAGAGCAGCTCTCAGTCTGCTGGTATGTGTTGGAAGTGCCTAGACAGTGAAATTGCATTCTATTTTTTCTCTAAATAATTGAAAGGGGAAAAACCCTAACATCTTTGTCTGCAAAGACTTTGTTTATATGAAGGAAAGTTTACACAGCTTGTAGGGAATTAATTTGTAGGAAATGAGACTTCTGTATCTTCTTCATCTTATATACATGGTCACCATCTCATTCTAAATCACACCACACTTGGGTTAAAACTTTAGGGTTATCAGGAAGATTTCAGGTTTCAGAAAAAAATGCTTTTAATCTTAGACTGAGAAAAGGTTAGAAAGAAGAAATGAAAAAAAAAGTAGAAAGAAGAAATGTTTAATCTTACTTTATAGACTTTTTAGAGGAGCTTGACTTAGTTAATCAGTAAGTCCAGTTTGCTCTACTCCTTTTTGTGGGTCACAATTAACATTGGTGGCACCAAGTGCAGCTGGAGCCCATTTTGTGCTGGCCTTGCTGTGGCAAGGGTGGGCATGGGCTGCACTGGTCTCAGCTGGCAGCAGCCCTGCTGCTGAGTCTGGGATGTGGATGCTGTAAGGATGCTTAGCTGTGCTGGGCAGGAATGGGGGGGCATGGCCAGTTTGTGGACACGGGAACTGGGAGAGCTGTCACAGTCACAGGAAAGCAGCATCAAAGTGATGGCCTGGGCTCTGTCTGCTGCCTCCCACCAGCTAGTAGAGGGTCAGGAGAAAGCCAGACTTTCCAGTCAAAACCGAAAAGGAAGCTTACAGTGTTCGAGGTCACTTTAAGAATGTAAAGAAGACAGACTCCTGAATGAACTTTTTATATCCTCTGATCCTCTGCCTCTGCACATCCTGCTCCCGTGGGCAGTGGGAATGACAAAAGCTTGAACTATACTTGTAGTATTTTTAGTTCAGGCTGCAGCAAGAGGTGCTGGACTTTTTATGGGAGAGTACATTTCCATGGGCCTTCAAAAACATTTGTTTTTATCCATAAGGCTTGAGTAGATGTCAGCTGCCATCTAAAGTCTCTGTGTAGATGCAGCAGTTAGCTGAAACAGGTATGCTCATGTTCATGAAAGGTACTTGTTGTAAATGAACACAGTACCTAAACTAAAACTGCATCCAAGAGCACTTGAAATCTGTGGCCAGTGAAGATGTTTTGGTGAATGTGTAACCCTTCTTGAGGTGCAGAGGAGGAATAAATGAATCCAGGGGTTCAGGGGTGCAGTCAGAAGTGGCTCTGGGTGGCTTTGGGAAGCTGCTGGGCTGCCTTGGTGCCCCACTCTGATGCAATGTGGGACTGAGCATGGCTGGCTTGTCAGTGGGCTCCAGCCCTTCTGTGGGGCCAAGTGAAACCTCCTGTTGGTAAAAACCTTCTTCACACCTGGAAGTAAAACCCCAGGTGCGTTTGTGTGATAAACAGGAAGGAAGCAAAAGTGTCATTTCAGTGTTTTCAGTAGATTTCCCTTGTCTTCCCCAGGGAGTTTAAGTACTTCCTTGGACTTGGTTGGCCTCTGCAGCTCTCTGGCTTTCTTTGTTTAGCGTGGCACAGCTTGAAGTTTTCCACTGAACCACTACTGGGCACTCATGGTAGCATCCACTCCCACCCCCTCCATTTCCCTCCCATCCCCAAGTTGTGGATGTCTTTTAAAGCCAAAATAAGAGCAATGATAAATAAATAGTGCAATCCAGGAGTCCTGTGAGAGAGAAGGATCCAGACTCAGAAATAATAAAGGTCATAAACATAAAGGAAAGACAAACAGGAAATAATGGAGGGTACAGGTCGGGACACAGCAGGGGCTGGATGTGACCCGGACATGGAACTGGCAGCCCCATTGCCAGCTGCTGGCTGTCAGAGCTGGCAATCTCTGATCCAGGTTTCAGTGGGTTACAGTACTCTTGTTGCATGGCCTCTGAGTGGTGGGGGATCCTGTGCCAAAGAGAAGTCCATGTGGGGCTGCTGTGCTGCCCCAAAGGATCACCCCACAAGCACAGTCAAGAGGTGCAGGCAGTCCCACATGGAGACTTGTTCTCCTGCAGACCGTGTTGGAGGACTGCCATGGAGTCAGTCCAGCACATCTAATGAATACTGAATTCACTACATCTTCTAAAGAAGAAAAAAAATTAGATTTCTTTTCGAGATGGATCATCATGTCTTTAACTTTTTTTTTTTTTTTAAATAAAGACCAGTGCATAGCAGGAGGGAACCTCTGCCACAAAAAATCAATAGCAATTACTACTCTGTAAAGGGTAGGCACGCATACTCGCTGTGGCAATGCCCAAACCGAATCACCTTTGTGCAGGGAGTACTTAGCTCTTTCATTGCATTTGTGGCTGTAGTGGTAGTTGAGCTATTACAGGAACAATTGATGAAGCTAGCTGACGTCAATACTTGACAAGAACTTCCTGTTTTAGATGTAAAAATAAAAATGGATATCTGTTAAAAATATAATTTAAGGTAATCAGAACGCCATATAATAAGAACTCTTTTGCACATAATTGGTGTTCCTCTCTCATTTAGCATTGCAGTTTGTTTGTATTCAATTTCCTCATGTGGTGTGATTATTGCTTTTGATTATTACTATCTACATCTAATGACAAGTAAACTTCTGGGTTTTTTTCCTCAATCCTTTCAAAATGGCCTTGTGCCATTTTGCATTTAAGGGGAAAAATACGCATGTGCCTGACTGGGCAACATCCTAGATAAGTTTTGCAGTCACAGATTGCCACTTCAGTCAGTATTCATGCCATTTTGACTGGTTGTCTTTGGTGAACAGCTGTGTGTGAGCACAAGGAAAGACACAGGATTTCACCTCAGAAGTAAATCTCTTGTACCACACTGGCACTTTGGTGTTTCGGGGTTAGTGGTCTTCTGTCAAGGTCAGGCTGCACTTCAGCATTTTAGGCTGAGCACCAGAGTCCCCATCCTAATCTCTTATTTGAATGTGCCAACCAGTATTTCCCTGGATCTCCTGAACTATTCTGCAAAACTCAGTACAATGCTTGAGACCCAAATGTTATCATGTAACATTGCAGTGACTATATAAAAGCTCACAGAAGCATGGGTTGAAAGGAAGGTTTTAAACCCATCTCGTTAAAGAGCCTTTCAAGCTGTAAAGAAGTAACTTTTGTCCTTGTCCCCAGCCATGGCAGAGCTCCCCTTGCTTGTCCACTCAGAGGTGTTGTTGGAAGAACAGGGAAGATAAGGGAGTAACAACCTGTGGGTGGGCGTGGATGTGAGCTCCTCTCACCTGCCTCGGCTCAGGTGGGAATTTCACAGATGGAAGGGTTCTTCTTTCCCCTGGTGCTGGCTGCAGCCTCTTTTGCTTCTCCAAAGGCAGGCTGACCTCTCTGTTGCTCTATGGGTTTGGGCAGCAGAGGGTTTCTTTTACAATCTCCCTTCACCAGAACACTCTTCCCCCACAGCCCTCCATTGCAGCATTAGCTGCTTGTGTTATCACAGTTCGCCCCCAGTTAATCTGTTACTTGGGTCTCTGTCCAGGGAATATTAATTTGAAAAGGAAGATCATCAGCTTTAACAGCTTTTCTTTCCTGTGCCAGCTGCTGTAATTTCTCCTGTCACCTCTGAGGATTTTCACTCAATAGTAAGACCAAGCTGTGCAGAAAAGGCAAGGAAGTCCTCTATTTAAAATGGCTCTGCTCAAGGAATGCTCCCCCTCCCCAAGCCAAGGCTGAATTCTCTCCTCGGGTTTGTAGAAAGGGCCAGCTGAAATGTGCATATCTAAGTACTGTACTTTTCTGAATGTTAACTCTTACAAGATTTTTGATGAGATTACTAGATGACCTCTTAAAGCCCTTTCCCACCCAATTATTTATTATTCTGGGTTGCTCTAAGATTTCATAATGGCTCCTTTATGACTCCTTACATAGTTCACTTGCTATTGAAGTTAAATGAATTGCTTAGTAAATTCCTGGATGCCCCTTTTTATAACTCAATTGAGTGCTGTATTTTGTGGCTCTGAAATCCTCTGGCACCTCATCTGTTCTCCATGAACTTTCAAAAATCACTACTCAAGGTATCGCACTTCCCTCTCCTAGCTCTGTTAGCAATCTCCGATGCTTGTCATTCAGTCCCATGGGTTTATAAATACTTTCCCAGGAATTCTTTTCATCTTTCCTTTTGATTTAGTCATGATTCAACCGAATCATCTGTAGAATCCAATCCTCAAAGTTGTTCCCACCCCCCCCAAATCCTTGCCTGTAAAAAGGCAGCAGTAATTGGTGTAGAGACCTCAGTTTCCCTGCCTAGGAGAAATGCTCTTGGTTAAGGCTGGCAGCTAAGACCCAGAAAGATTAATTCCTGCTGTACATTGAGCAGCTTTCCTGCTCATGATTGCAAACAGCATGTTGGTCAGATAGCACACAAATTATCCTTCTATAAAGGAAAGCCGTTGGTGAACTACAAAACATATTTGGTGTGAATATCAAAACTGTCAGTGCTTGAAGAACTGACTCCTCTGACCACATCTGATTTGATAGTTTTGCTTCAAAATTCAAGTTCCATCAGCTCACCAGCAGATCAAATGGGCTATAACAAAATGGGATTCGACAAGTTATTGTCACAGTTGGAAGAATACAAATAAAAAGCCTATAACATATGTAATGATCCACTGTTCAAAAATATTCTGAATTCCCTTGACAAGAACACTGATAATGATATAAAGCTGATCAAACCTTTAGTGAACTGGGCTTAGTAAGGAATATGTAAGCAAAAATTCCCTTGAAAGTGTGAACAATCTTAAGTAATTTGGACAAAACTGTAATAAAATAAATAATTATTCAGATTAGTTTTACATGGTTCCCTTAGGCCACAAGCTAATGTGTAGTTGAATTTAGATGAAGGAAATTCTCCATCTTATAAAGGTACATTTAAGCAGATGAGAAACAAATTTAGCGGCAATCAAAAAAAAAATTTAAAAAATGAAAGAATTCCAAGTTATCAGGGGCATTTTTGTTGAGGAATCTTGTGACAATAAGCCATATGGGCCAATCATATTTCTGTCTATGTGCTGGTCTCAAAACACTCTAGCCTGTATAAGAAGCTGTTTAATTCAAAACCCTTCCTGCACATTTGCAGTCAGAAAAACTTCCATGTGATCTAGAGAAGAAAGGCACTGAGGTCCTGATTCCACGCACATGCATATGTTTACACCCATGAATTAGAGTGGGAACATTCATGTGCAGAAAGCTGAGCATATGTGTTAATCTTTGCAGGACTGACATGCCCAGTCCTGATACAGATCCTTGATGGAGCTTGCTTTCCTGCCAAGTGTTTATCCTAAGCTCCAAATGGGCCAGTCCTCCCTCATGGCAGGGTGTGAGCTTCCCCCACAGCAAGATCTGCCTGCAGAGAGATTTCCCACAGCAGCTCCAAAAATATGTCCTTAGGAGAATACTTTTCCCCACCTTCTGCAAGTCTCAACCCATGTGACACTCAAACTTCTTTCTAATGTCGCATCCCTCCTTTACAGTAGAAAACATCACTGGCTGGTTTTCCCTTTCAGGCTTTTCCAGAGACTTGCTCCTGTTTCAGTAGCTTTTCAGTTGATCTCCACCTACAGATATGAGGTGCAGTGGAGTTTAATGTCATCCATCCATACTTGCAGACCTCGAATTTTACTCTAAACTTGGCAAGAGTGGGGTAGGACTTTTATAGAGATAACCAACGCTAATTTAACCAAATATTATTTCAGCTTCTGGACTCCAATAGCTACAAGTGGCAATAACTAGATTATTAGATTTCACCAAATACAGGCAGTATTTTGATGTGTGGGTGTCAGTTGAAAAATAGATCATGATCTTTACAAGAGCCCATGCTGTGATATTTCTGAATAGCCTGAATCCACACCATCACTGAGCTCTGCTCCTGTGATCACAGCTCTGTCCGTGTCCTCCCTGATGTGACCCTTCTCTCTGAATAATTTTATTGTGAGAAATCCTGTCTAGTAACAAACAATATTTTCCTGAGATCTTCAGTAAAGCACTTGTCATTTTCCCTCCTTCTTCCTCCTCCACACTTTCATTTGCTTTCACACTTGCAAATGTCCTTTCTACAGCTGATCACTTACTGTTAAATATAAAATAATGGAAATCTAGCTGGTAGATTGTCACAGTACAGCTAGTCTGTAGCTGGACAGATAAATCTGGCTATAATAAGAAACCCAGTTTGGCTCTCCTAGCTTGATAAACAAGTCCCTAGGTGAACAATTGTAGGATAGATTTAAACTCAAACAGAGACCTCAACCAGTCCCTTCCAACCTGAAATGCAGATGCATCACTGGCCAGGGAGCTGGGCTGTGTTCAGACCCAGACCAGTCAGTGTCTAGATCTGGGAGTTTTGAACTCCCTGTGTAAGAAGGTTCTGAACAATCAAACTGGCTATTTGTCTCATGATCAAGAGGGCTCCAGTCATGATTTCTGTCTCTGACCTACAACCACACATAACAGTAGATTTGCCCGAGAGAGATTGCAGGTGCTTAAACAAAACCATTGCATCCAAAGACCATACTGAGTGACTGATGCACAACTTCACCAACTGGTGTTTACAGCTGAAATATTGCTGAAGTGTTTGTGTTGTATGTGAACCACAACAAACTTTCTAATGCCTATGTAAACAAAATCCTCTGCAATCCTGTGCATCTGTACAACAGATACCAGGGAATATCCACATTCATGAAGGTAATTGAACATTTTTTTCAGTTAGCCATTTAAATGGTACTCAGTAGAAAAGCTGGATTGAAATCCAGGCACAAGGATTTTCTAAACAGGGTGATAATAGAAATTCTGCAATGTACTTAAACCTATGTCATTCATATTCCTAGAAGTATCACAGTTTTCTGAGCTTCATAAACGTGTGATGTGTATCTCTGTTTCCCACATACATTACTCCATAAACACAAGTAATCTGTTAAAATAGGCTCTATAATAATCTGAGAAGTGGCTCTGTATCTAACATGTTTGTTTTGGCATTTGTGCTCTAGGCAGATGTGCAGGGAGGAGGGGGTGATGGCTGTCCAAGGGGCCTGTGACACTTGGGGATAAGTAAAATCAAGACATTTGTGAGGTAAAAGTCTACTCTCCCAATCCTCTCATCTTTTATAAAGACAAATGGATCAGCAAATGTGGGTGACAGGAATAGTCAGATACTTATGTGTGTGTTATGTGCATCCACATGACTTCAGCCCCAGGACCTTTGCTTTGGCACCTCCAGAAGCTTTTCTGCTCTGTTATTAAGCAGCACAGCACAATGATTACTTTCACAGTAATCACAGTGAAAAAAGAAGCATGTGTAGGACACACAAAATTGCAGCCCTGACCCCTGGGGGCCATTTGTCCAAACCAAAGAGACAGTGCTGGGATAAGGATGTGCAGTGACATTTTTTGGAGTGCTTTGCTAGCAGCTAAAGCCAAACTCTTCTGTTGTGGATTGCTTGAGGAGCACGCTGCCCAAAGCCAGGTATAAGTCTACTGCTTAGCCCAGGATCTTTCCCTTGGGGATGTAGGCATTGGTACAGTCAACAGGTCAATGTCACACAGGGACCAAAGAGGAGCAATTCTCAGAGTATCGTGTTTGTAATTCAGTCATCCTGTGAGCTCTCCATTGAATAAAACAGGACATCGCAGATATTCAGTACTTCAATTACTTAAAGGATCTTCCTAGCCCATTGGAAACTTGAAAAGATCTCATCTGCTCCCTACCCTGGTGCCTGGTACTATTGCAGTGCTTGTAGATGGACCTGGATTTTCTACAAATGGATAAACTGTGAGCTGGAGTCAAGGAGGCACCAGCCAGTGCTACCAGGAGTGATTTGCTGGAGCTATGCCACAGGGGTGAGCAGCTGGTGCTGTCACCTCCCCATGCATTGTGCTTGGAGTGAAGCAGGCAGTAATCTGCTCTGAGCTTGTTCTGTCCACTGATTCAGCAAACTTCTGAAAAGAATTTTTTTTGTGATATTCTCTGTCTGCACAGGCCAGATGAAACCAGCCATGGGAAGGGCAGCTTTCCTTTGTAATATGGTGGAAAGTTAAGTAACAGGATGCACTTTACATGTGTGTTTTCAAAAAATCCCATCCCAGCAATGGCAGGATGGACTGTGAAAGAAGAAAATAGCTGTGACTTTCTGTTCCCAGATGGCCTTTAGCTGACTGGCACTTGAGTATGCATGGACGGCAAGGTGCACTATTTTAGCTTTTTCTTTACATTTCATCCAACTGTGCTTTGAAGGTAGACAGTTATCAGCATCAGTAGGAGCTGCAAGCAGCAAGGAATGGCATAGTTCAGTGTGCTTCTGCTTTGAGATGGTGCTGTGGAATGACTGTTTAGCAATCCAGAGGCTCACTGCGTCATCAATATTTAACATGTTCAATTACCGCAATCTTTGTAATTTGTTGTAGGATATTATTCATCGGTAATGTACCTGAAACAAGCACAACAAAGAAAGCAGTGAAGAGCTCTGTAGCTCTCATTTTTTCCCGTGAAAGGGATTTTCAGTGCATGACAGATTATACTCCTGATAGAAATTGAAACAAACTAACAAAATGCAGAGCTGTTGAATGCAGTGTACCTTTGTCAATAGCACACATACACCAAGGCACACATCTTCTCCATGAGAAGTCCTCAGCCTTAAGAAGCAATTCCTGTAACGTTTACTTTTGCCTTGTGATAGTCCCACACACCTACTTATGTAGACATTCCAGACGTGAAATTACCTGAAATTGGACAGATGTCTACGCAAAATAAACATTCAGAGCTTACAGAAAGAAAGAAAAATTAGGATTTATTCTTCAGTCTGCAGCAGTCAGCCCTGAAAATAACATAGCAGGGGTTGGAAAGCATAGCTCAAGTTAATAGCTTCTCTATTGTAAGCTTCAGAGTGGCACAGACTCTTCTTTTTGAAAGGGCTAAAGAGGAGTGAATTCTCCCTGTGCGCCCTCCGGTTGTGCCATTGCATAAGTGCTGCGATGTGCAGCCTTTGATTGCTGTTGTAGAATTGGGCCATGTTTGCAGAGCATCTCTGTAAGAAGGTGGCAGTGAGACAGGATTTCTTTCATTCATGTGCTCTTCGAGCACAGTTGCATGCTCTGCTTTGCTGTCCCACCCAGCCTTTTTTTTGGTGAATGCAGCAGCCAAAATTCATCAGGGAAGTGGGCTGGGTTTTTACTTTGCATTTATTTTGGTTACTTTACTCTTCATTCTTAGTCAGCTCTTTTTCTTTCTTCCTCTATTCCCCCTTGCCCTCGTTATCCCTGCAGATGACTAAGTACTGGAGGGAGCACCTGATGTGCCTTTTCTGCAGGCTGGAGCTGGCCCCACAGGCAGCAGAGCCCCTGCTATGGCTGTGGCAAGTGTCCTGCTGTCCTTTGCTGTTCCCTCTGCGTGGTGCTCCTTGCCTTGCCTCTCCCTGTCAGGTGGTGCACACAAAGTCAGGCACCCACCCTGCTGCTCCTGTGTTTGCCAGAGCTGTAGCCAGAGGATGGCAAATGGTATTCCTTGTGTGGAAATGGGCTCCTCTCGTTTCCATCCTCGTGCCCGGGGAGGAGAGTGTGCAAGGAAATGGCAAGTGAAATACTGTACCTCAGATCTGAGCCAATGAGCCCCAGGTACCAGTGGATGTGCTAGGTTGAGTAGGTATGTGTAAGGCTGCTGAGATCAGTATCTGCAAAATGAGCTCCCACTTTTCACCTTTCCTAACAATGCATGTATTTCTATATTCTTGTAGTTTTAGTTAATAATGCTATATGTGAGTATAATTCAGTCATATAAAATGCAAGTGTGCAATTGAGATGTCCACAGGTGCAGCCTGAGAAGGCTCTCAGTGCCTCTGGAGCAGAAGTGCAGAGAATAAATTGTTGGAGTGGCTTCTGTGGGCTGCTCAGCTCTCCCCTGTCTATGAGCTGACCCACAATGTGCAAAAGCAATCTCCGCAGTGCCCTCATGTGAAAACACAAACTCATTTGGGCAGCTCTTGGGATTCAAAATGCAGTTGCCACGTTTATCCAAGTTTCTCTGTGATTTATACAGTGCTAGTAGAGAAACAGCAAAGAGGAGTGGGGCTCCATCAGCAGGAGGCAGGTATGAAGCAGGTCTGCCAGCTGGCACATGCTTCTGCAGTGAGCAGCATGGTGGTGTGGGGCTCAAGTCATTGCTCCCTTGTGCAGACATGGCCTGTAGTTTGCTCCTGAAGTTTTAGCAACAATTAAGAAAATAGGTGATGAAATGAAATGCCTTGCAGAAGGGTTCATGACCAATGATTTCTGAGACAGGGAATTGTGTGAGTGGGAAGCTTTTGCAAGCCTTTGGAGATTATTTTATACTACTTAGCTTGTGCTGTGTGTTCTCAGTACATGTTACTGTGAGTGCTGTGCCAGAGTAGCACCTGGGCACTGAGAGATGGATCATACACCATATTCAAAATTGACTTCTCGCCTCTCCTAGCTTAGCATGAATACACAGACCTGCTAATTTTACTGTAAATAGTGAAATACACAAAAACAATCAACCAAGCCAGCCATGAACCAGTTTAGAGCTTAGATATGAGGTGGTTTATGGCAAAGACTTTAGCTGCTCACACCCAGCTGTCCATCAGCCTAGCTAGAGGGTATCTGAGATGTTCCATGTGACTAGGAAGAGTACACAATGCCATGGCATAAATAGAGGCAGTCAAATAATGATAATACCTGGATGTCCAAGGGCAGAAAGACTCTGAAGACCACTTGTGAGCCTTTTTGGTATAGTGACCTGTATCCAGGATCTCCATGGAGAAGCCAAATGCCTAACAAGTGTGAGTGCAGAAATTGAATACTTCACATGCAGCTACAAAGCAGAAGCACCATCTGGTCTAAAAGAAAATACCTGATAGATCTGGGAGCCAAGGAGAAATATCAAAGCTTCCTTTTAGTTATATTTCATTTAGCCTTTTTTCTAAATACTAAATAGGTGTATTATCAAGGCAATACTCATGCACACAGGGTTTGTGCCATGCTGGTGGTTTGGAAGTTACCAATGAAATTATTTCCATACACACCAGAGCATTGATTCAGCCCATTCACAGCCCCTCCCTGCTCTCTCAGCTTTCGTTCATCACTGGTTTTAAACCATATAAATAAGTTGTAATGCCAGTCATTTCAGCAACACAGATGTTTGCAATAAGCACGCAGCTGAGAAGTGTAAAGTGAAGATGAATGTATCATTAGTATGCATAAGTAAACTTTTGTGGCCCATTTGTCAGATCAAGCTGAATTGCATTGAATCCGTTTTTCCAGATTACAAATGACTTGTATTAAAGCAACAGGTTTTTAAGGAGACTGGGAAAATGTCCTACTCCCATTGCTCACTGTAAATATTTCAGTGCAGAAACTTTGTCCAGTATGTTCTCTCTCGGCTTTGGAAATAAAAGCTTAGGTAAAACCTCTATTATTCCCAGTCTGAGACCTCATTGTGTGAGAGGCTTCCAGATACTTTCCTATCAGGGAGAGGCTCCTAAGAGTTATCAACCACTGCATCTATGACAAGATGCTCAAGTGATATATAGATGTGTTCCTTCATTTGTTTTTAAGTTGCTCTTAAACACATTTTCTTTGGAGCAATGCTTCAGCCAAACAAGACAGGAAGGTAGATTATTTTTTTTTTTTGCCTTTAAACTACTGAACATTTTTAAAAGTGAGCTATGCTTCAGTGTTTCTTGGCACACGGAATCCATCTTAATGTGGAGTACATGACAAAAAGTGCCATGCTTTCTATGAAGACCTTAAGGAGAAAAACTGAGCCCCAGTACCACATTGTAAATTAACTATTGTCCTTTATCAGCATCAAGTGTGCCCCGTCATGTCAAATAACCACAGCTGGCATCCTGTCTGTGAGCATGACCCCCCTTCATTTCATTCACCCAGCAGTGAATAATTCATATAGCAAGTTTTACCCTGGGCAAAATACACTGACATCGAGTCACTAAACTATAGTCATTCACAGAACAAAATAGTTATTCATGCTTTCAATGTGAACCATTAAATCTTGCCAATTAAATTTGAGAATGAATCAAATTAATTCATTTTACATCATCTGAGCTCACAACAACATTGTTGCATGCTTGCTGTGCTTCACTTTACTTTCCCCCTTTTTTTTTTTTTCAAACTGTACCTGGAAACTGATATGCTGGGCTGAGCAGGTTTAAGTAAGTCATGTCTGGTGGAAGAACTTTGCAGGAAAGAAGGTAATTCCTAAGTCATCATGTGGCTCCCTCAGCTTACAGAGTTAATCATCAATTACTAGATGGTAATGTGGTTATTGGTAGCATTTTATGAAACTAAGCAAGCAATGACTGCTCCCAAAAAGCTGTCCTTGCCTCCTGATGTGTACCAGGGCAGAGTGTGTTGCCTGCCAAGACCATAGAGAGAGAACCCTTGCTTCCAGAGATAGAGGAAGAGGACTCTTGCTTTTATACTAGAACAGCTCATTGTTAAAAGACTGTGGTCTAACCAAATGGTCCATTAAAAAACAGTTGTGGAAGGACTGCTTTGCCCTGGGAGGAACTCATGTTGCAGCAGGTTAGGGCAGGACTGCTACTGCTGAAAATTTAAACCACATTGGCAAAGTTCACAGAGAACTATCTCCTGTAGAAAGGACCCCATGGCATAGCAAAAGAAACTCCTTTCCCTAAGCGAACTGAATAATAGTTTGGTTTTTTTTAAGAAGTGACAAACTGACTGAAACCCCCATGTTTTGTCTCCCTGTGCTGTCAGTGGGAAGGAAAGAAGAGCTGGGGGGGTGTAGGGTGGGGAAAGGTGTTCTAAAGGTTTCATTTAGTTCTCATTATCCTCTTTTACTTCTGTTAATAATTTTTTCTTTATACCTTTTAAGTTTTGAGCCTGTTTTGCCCTTAAAGTGTTTCTTCCCAATCCTTACCTCAACTCATGAACTCCTTTTTAATTGTTCTTTCCCCCTCCTCTGCTCAGCTATAGCAGAGGAGAATGAGTAAATTATTTCTTCATGGGTGCACAGGCATTTAGCCAGTGTCAAACCTGTGAAAATTACACAAAGAGTCCTGTTACCATCTACTCAAGCTTCTTTTTTGTTGTTCCCTTCCAAGAAAAAAAGTGGTCCTTGTGTGCTGGTGGTGGCTCTTTGTGGTCATCACCACATGACCACAAGCACACAGGCCGGTGAGAGCCCTCGTGATGGCTCCTGGCTGGTAGGCATTGGCAGGAAGCTCTCTGGGCTCTCCCAAAGGCCTTGGGAGGGATTTATGGGTGCCTTATCAAAATGCTCTTTCTCACAGGAAGAAAATATTTCCACTGGAGGTTTATTGCAAGATGATAAGCTGAGGAAGTGAATTTTCCTCTGCCATGACCAAAAGAGCTGGTGGATGGGTGATGTTGATACAGTCCTGCTTAGTCATGTGGGGAGGAGATTGCACTGTTAAAGCTCCAAGTGTGCTCACTCAGTCCTTTCAAAGCCTGAAGTGGGGAGGGAGTGGCAGCCAGTTAGGAGGAGTTAATAATTGACTCTTTTGTGAGTGATGTTCTAACAGTATTTGCACTGCAGGCTCTCTCCCTTTTCAGCATAACTGCTTTAACCCGTTGTGTGCTGGTCATTTCAGGGATGATGGCTATCCATGGCCTCATGGAAGGAGCATCTTCTGGTTGTGAGGAGATTGATATGTGTCATTGGCTCTGTGGCTGGCAGCTTTTCTTCCCAGCTTGCAGTAGCCTCTATGCCCATGTGCATCCCTTGGCTATTTCAGTCAGTCTCCAACAGCTTATACAGTCCAAGGCCTCTCACATTTTCTGGGTTTTGTTCTGTTAGTGGGGTTTTTTGGTCAGTTTTCTTCCCAGATGTGTTTAAGTTACTTGTTTGGAAAACAGCAATGGAAAGATGCAAGAAAAAGTGTGGTTACCTTGCACCTGGCTACAAGCTGTAGCCCTGGTTTTAGCAATTCAGCTGAGGCATGTTAGGTCCCTTGCTGCCACCACTCCTCCTGCTCTATGCTCAATGTCAAGTGTTAAATTTGGTATAAAATCTTGAGAGTCTTCCAAGCTGACTAGTTCACTTCTGAGATGATTTTCTTGGTTTGGCACAAAATAATTAGCTGAGAACTACTTATCTTAACCTCCTGGAAAAATAGATCATATTCCAAAACACCTGCTTCCTTCTTAAAAATCACAGCTTCTGATCTGTGTAATGTAACACTGACAAACCCACACTGCTGCTTTTATTGTAATTAGGGCTCTGTGTGCTGTGTTGTTGCAACCTCTGCTTGAGGCCTGCTCCCTGTGTGTGGACAAGTGAGGTGGTCAGAGACAGTGGAGAGGGTTGGATTTGGAGCTGGACACCACGTCAAATGGCCATGTGGAGACAGGACACTGCTGTCATAGACTCTGGTGGCTTCATTGCCTCAGAATGGTACAGTAGAATTGTGCAAAACTGGTCTGAATCCGTGTCTGATCCCCTTGATAGGTCTTGCTACAGTAGAAGAGTGGTCTGAGCTCTATGAGCCCCTGTGCCTCCATGTGAACTGCAGCTGCCTTCACTGCAAGAGCTCAGGTGTGCAGGCCCAGCTTACCTAATGGGTGTGACTAACCCAGCACAGTTTACTTTGGGTCCAGTTCACGCAGAAAAGCTCCCCTTGGAGCTGGAGGGAGCAAGGGGATGCATGTGCCTGGTTCCAAGCTTCCCCATGTCCCCTCTCACCCCTCATTCCTTGCTGCCAGTGCCCATCCATGGGAGGTGGTAGTCCTTTGATGCCACCTTCCCAAGGTGGTGCAGGCTCAGGAGCTCTTAGGAGGCTCCAACAGCTCTAGCAGAGACAGCAGCTTCTCACTGGGCACTCACTGGATCTTAATATGCACAGCACTGGATTTTAATATGCACAGCACTGAATCTTCATATGGTGATCCATAAACTGAACCAACAGAACACAACTCCCTCTCCTCCAGTGATCCCCTTGCAAGAGAGGTTATGTGCCTGTATGGGAAGTTCTGGGCCAAGTGCAGGTTGTGTGGGTTATCTGAGGGCATGAGCTCTGTGTAGTCAGTCTTATTTTCGTGTAATTTTTAATGGTAAGGGGTATGTGAGCTGTGGGTTATTGTTATTTTTTAAAAAAGAAATTTATACTGTGACTCGTTTGCATTTAGTAAACTGGCTTTCTGACCCTTTTTCCTTGAAATTACTCTGGTTTCCCTCCAAAAATCATGCCAGGAGAGAGAAGAGCCCCTGCCCTCACTTAATGGCAGGCTCTGCTTCAGCTTCTGTGAGGAAGAGGCTGAGGGATTGCTGTGCCTGGCAAAAGAAGGCATGGGAAGAGACAGTTAATAAACATTAAAACTACACCAATTCAGGCTCAATAAAAGTGTGCATTTTTCACAGTGGGCAGATTTAACCACTGGAGCAATTTTTGTAGGGATTTGGTGGATTTTCTGTCACTTCAACGCTTTAAATTAAGCCTGCAGGTACTTTGATATGTTTTAAGCAGAACTTGCAGACTTGATTCACAATTGTCTGAATGAGGTTTTTTGGTCTTTTTTGTACAGCTGGACAGAGCAGATGGTCAGAAAAAGATCTCCCTAAGAGATCTGTGTTTAAATAAGCAAACAAACAACCCCCTTGGAAGTGATATCCACACTTACAGATGGATGAAAATTACAAATCCTTAGCAATAGGAGAAAAGGAAATGTTTGTATCTGCTGTAACTGACCTGTTTTTGGTATTCCAGATGCAGGGTAATTTGCAGGGAAATGTGGTAAACTGCTGAGGACAATGTTAAGATGTGGCACTTGTTGGGGGAATGACCCCCATACCCTACTGCCCCATGGTGTTGACAGGAGCAGCCCCTGGTGCTTCCTGACTTTTGGATTCCCGCTTTTGGATTCCCTGTTATTCCTGCTTCCTGACTTTTGGATTCCCGCCCACGCCTGGGCGAGGTGCCTCAGGTGTCTGAGCACCCAGTGCCTGGAGGGGTGCAGAGCAGGGCAGCAATGGGGAGGCTGGGCTTCTCTTTAAACTCAGCTGCCCAACCTGGGAATGTCTGTACAGCTCTCTGGGGGCTTGGATCAGGCCCCTCTCCCCTAACAGCCAGCCTGGGAAGGCCCCAGCCATCCCAGAGAATGTCAGTGAACAGTTGGAGCTCTTCATTAGAGAAAACCTAATTAGACGTTTATTATTTATGTGATTTTACATTAATGGCCTGGCAACAAGATTTATTTCTCAACTTATTTGTTTCACAATGTGGTCTCTTCAGCAATCAATTGATATTTGGTTAGCTTAATAACAATCTTGTTAAAATTAAATTAAATGCTACTCTGATTTAACTGTATTAAAACAAATGTTGTCATTGCTAATGAAATGCAAATAACTATTTAAATTGTGGCAGTGCTTCATTGAGTTGCCACTGTTGGGTGGAAGGGTGTTGAAGAACGTGCCAGTGAGGCAGGGGATGACAGGATGTGCTAAGAGCTGGAGCCCCTGCCAACATCAGCAGAGCAAGTGGAAGCTGCTCCAGCAGGTCCTGGATTATAACTGCAGTGGTGTATGAAAGTAGTTCCTGTGTTTAGATAGGATACCTGATCTTACAACTTGCACTATCTGATATGCACATTGGGCTAGGAATTAAAACACTCTGGCTATGAGCATCTACAAGCAGATGCAGGTCCCCTGTCACTAAGTAAATGACAATGAGTTAAAATGAGGGATCCTCAAGCTTTCCCTGCAGTGTGGGACAAAACCTGACAGAACATTGGTCCCTGTGCTTATTCATTTCCTGGCAGTGTGTGTTCCCCTGCTCAGAGCTGCCTTGGCAGACATGGATAGAGGCAGGGATAGCAAGAGAACTCCTCTGCAGGTTCCTGCTGTGCAAATGCCTGCCCCTCTCACCTCCTTATCACACCTCCTTTCTCTGGCAGGTAGCAAGGATAGACATGGAAAAAATAATCAGTTTGGGCTGTAAATAAGGATTTATGAGCAGACAAAGCAGCTCGCTTGTCTCTGCTACTCCTCAGGTCTGAGGAGAAATCCCTGGGTGCAGTAGTAAGTTGCCACACACCAGCAGACTGTGGACCTCTGCAGACCTTTCCATCCCTGTAGATGGAAAGAATGATGGCCATACAAAAGTTAAAATGTCTTCAGAGCTTTCCACTGATATGGATGCCTACATGAAACAGCAGAAACAGCAGCTAAAGTTAGCTAGAGTCATTAGGAGAGAAGTCCTGATGGTTGCCAAAGCTTTAAGCTGAAACTGTGCAGTCTGAAGTGCATGGTGGGTAGAGCTGATCCAGCTTCCTTTGTAGTGGAAATGAAACCACTTGTGACTGCAGCAGAAGCCAGGGCAGGGCAACCCAAGTAAGAGAGAGAGAGAGGGGTGCAAAGGTCGACCTCCACAAGTAGAGTTAGGTGTATATCCCTGCATTCAGAGGGGTCTGTGTGCTGCCCAGAACAATGGAGAAAATGAATACAATGAGCAACTGGTCTTGTCTTTTGTTTACATGTGCAAATAAATTGTTCATTTATATCATTAGTGGCCAAATTTGTACGTACAAGTCCTTTTTACTGAGTTACAGGTACTGCAAGGACAGTGGCCTGTACAATGTTGGGCCAATGCCTGCAGAGAAATCCTTGAAATAACTAAGTCCAAAAAAGGATTGGCCACAGGGTGAGTTCCCAGTTTTTCTCTCTGAAAGCATGAGCACATCCAGGCATTTAACATTTACACAAACTGTGTAATCAGTTAACTGGAAAGCAAAGAGCAAACTCCTAAAACAAACCGTGCTGCAGTTTGTAACACTTGTGTTTTTGCTCAAATGTGTTACCAGTTATTGACACAAGTGCAAGGAGCACACATGGATGCTATAGGGAGGCATTATTCAAGATGAAAAACTGTACTGGATCTGCATTACCTTCACTGTTCAGAAACACATGCATTTCAACTCAGGCATGTTTTAAAAAAATATTATTTATTTATTTATTTATTTATTTATTTATTTATTTTCATTTCTGGGTATAACGATGCAACACATCTAAGCCTGGGGGATATAACAGATAGAATGAATCAGGGAGAAAAAAAGAGTTAAGTTTAGCTCAGTATGAAGTGTGCAAAGATTTAGACTTGGTGTGGTTTTTAATAAACTTAGATGAGCAACATATGATGCCATGTGTTATATTAATCTCCAGTGCTTGATGTTTCACGTGATTTTCCAGCAGCTTTCATTTATTGAATTCCCTGCTTAGATTTTTAGTGAAAAGCAAAGAAGATTATGAAACATCCCATTTTTAATTCTAATTTAATTGCGTACAATTAGCTAAATACATCATTTGCTACAACTCCAGTTAATACATAGTTAAATGCAATTTTTACAATAGTGTGTCAAATGACATATTAATAATATTTGATATCATTAGCATTTGATTGCAAAAATATTTGCATACTGTTTATTAGGATGTGATATGATGCATTTCTGCATTGGTTGACTATGTAGATGACTAAGGATTATGATATAATTCTCAACCCATACCCTGGATTTTAAAGCTTCCAGATTTGTTTGTTTATTTTAGAAAAGAATAAAGTCAAGTTTCTGACACTGTTTTTGTGGCATGGTTTTCTAGAATAAGTGCATTTAGCCTTGTTCCTGCTCAGACTACACTTTTGTAGTTATAGCTGAACCCCAGTTCCCTGACATTTGGTTTCTTTATTCTTCTCTATTTTTAAAGATATCTGCCAAGAATGATGAGAGGAAAATTGATCCTGCCTTGAGGATGAGGGACTGGAGTAAATGGGGCCTTTCCAACCCTGTTTTCCTTTGATCCTGCATAGTTTGGAGCTGTCATACATCCAGCAATGCAAACTGGTGTCCACACTTGCTGCCACATCTGTACTGAGAAAAAGAGAGTAATGCAGCTCCAGCCGTCACTCAGTGGTTTATAATGATTGTGCTGAGGGTGAGACAGGGAGATACAGGGCACTCTCCTGGCTTGGGTGTTACTGCCCTGAGGAATTTAGTACTGGGCCTCCAGGCTTGTCCTGGGTTGTAGTATGGGATGTACACAAAGTATTCTATCACCATCTTCATGAACTGTTGAATCCAATTGTTGAAGTAGTTTTCCCCCTAGGCCCTGCCCCCCTCCCTTTTCTGTTAATGTGTCTTCTGTTAATGGCCCATCAATACCTTGCCCATGACTCATAGATAAGCTATCTCTCGTTAATGGGCCATCAAGGACTCTCCCTGTATGACTCATCATCCCATTGTGAGATGCTCCCCGCCCAGGGGGAGGAGCCAAGCATTCTCACCTGGATATAATCAGGGATTTGGGACAGTGCAGACACTGGATTCCCAGAGGACCAGAGCTACCAGACCTTTCTTTGGGATCGCTGCTTCAGGAAGACCACCTCATCTGGAGCACTTCCATAACCCTGGCAGGTTGTATCCTGACTCTGTCAGTGGATGGGGGTTTTGTTTTAGTATTATTGCATTTATCTTATTTTATTTACTTTTTTTCCTTCTTCTTATTAAATTGTATTTTCTGACTTGGAGCCTCTCACTTGGTTTGCTTTCAAACCACTACAAGGCTTTTAATGAAGTCCTGAGGTTCTCATTGCCTCCCAGCTGGAGGGGGCTGCTGTGGTGCCTGACTGTGCTGAGTGCCCTTTGCTGCAGGGCCTGGAACACATGGCATTAGACAGTAATACACTGTGCTGCTGTTGCAGAGAAATGGGAAGTGTTGCCTGGTGTTGTGCAGCACAGCAATCCAGCAGCAGCTTGTGCCAGCCTGTGGTGTGCTGGAAACCTCAGGATACTGCAAGAGAGACTTGAGGTTTTAGATTTCATCCTGGCTTTGAATTTTGTCTCTCCTAGCCCTAGAGATGGCTCACTCCAGGGCTTTGGTCTGGCCCAAAAGCAATGACAGGAAGCATTTGTTGCCTTGAAATGACATTTGGCTTCCCAGGGCCACCCAGTATCTGGGCTTGCCTTTACAGGGCTACAAGTACTTCCAGGTGTTTGGGGTAGACACATACGTAAAAATATCCTTTTCAAGAGTAATACTGCTCTGCCACTTGTGCTGTCTGCAGCGTGGAAGCAAAAACAAACAGGAAGCCTTAGGGAGGAGGGACAGGCAGAAACGTAGGTTCTGGCAACTGGTTGGAAACATCTAATAATAATGACTAATTTAAAAAAATCAAAATGAGGTGTTACTTTAGTTGTGGTGCCAAGTTCTGTGCTGAGTGGCTTGGAGGCTGGAGTTCCTAGATGTGATGAGCAGAAGCTGCAGCAGAGCAGTAGGACTCTGTATTTATGCAATACTATAACACTGTGATTTGCTTTGAAAATAAGTACAAGTGGCTGCAACTCAAGAAATGCACAAACTGTGTCCCAGAGCTGCCTTTACTTTCCTCAGGGATCACCTCAGAAAATAGGGCAGTTTAATCTGTGTTTTTCCTGGAGTCTTTGAGCTGGATACCTGTGTCTCTACTGGTGGTAACCCCAGGCAGGCAGGGGCGGTGAAGGCTGTTTGACAGCTGTGGGGCATAATGACGAGCTCATGGAGGAAGAACAACTGCTTTGGGTTTCATTGTGTCCTTCTGGATTTTTGTTCAAAAGTACAGTCACAGGATGCTTGTGGAGGGTCTCTTTATTTCTTTCCTTCTTTCTTTGTCTCTTTTAGCGTCTCGAGAAAAAACTGTTTAGCAACAGAGCTTAACAGAGTGGAAAGTAACAGCAAAGAGCAAGCAGAGAGAGGTGAGGTGAACATGAACTGGTTTCCGCAGTCTTTGACAGCTCATCTGGTGGGAATAATGAGTAATTTATGTAGCATTCCCCACTTCAGATTATCAAGTGGCTAGACTGAAGCTGGGAAACACTCCAGGTCCAAATCAGATACAACAAAGGGGATATTTGTAGTCCTTCGTGTATTCCTTTATTTTCCTCATTTTTATTAATTTCCTGATACTGAAAGTATTTAGGGGGGTCTTGGAGAGAAGACAAAGGTTCACATCCCACACTCTGTCCCCGTGGTAGTCGCTCAGGGTGTTGGGATCAGCACGTTCACGGCAGGCCTGTGAGGCTGCACTGTGAGGTTCGGATGAGATTCAGCATCAGGTACTCTGCCCTGCTCTGTGACAGAATCTGTCATGTCCTTGGCTGAGCCCACCACTGATCAGTGAGAAGAAACTGAAGAAATGAAGTTTTTAGGTTTAGTTTACCAGTAGGGAAGGGTCACAGTGAAATACCACCAAATCATTTGCTGGTCTACAAGCAAGTCAGTGTGCCTCTTTAGGTCCAGACTGACACACTGTTCTGCTTTGTCCCAGAATCTGGGCTACCAGAGGATGGCTGCCTCCTTGGTAGAAAGCACAGCAAGGGCAGAACTGGAGTCCCTGTCCCTTTAGTCTCAGCCCATACAGCAGGTCCTCCCCAGCTGTGTCTGGCAAACAGCCTGAATTCATAACCTGGTGGCAGTGTGTGCAGTCCCATCTCACTCACAGAGGCAGCATCGCCATGGGTGTCTTGTCCTGCCCGAGGGAAGGGTGAAAGTCAGAGAAGAACTTGGCCAGGGATATGACTTCTCTTAGGTGGCCAGGGCATGCTGAAGACAAGTTCTTATCTTGGAGCAGTTCAAATAAAGGCAATTAAATCTCAGTAAATTCAGAAAGCAGTGTTTTCCTTGAAAAGCTCCAGAAAAAAAGCTAAGGGAGAATGTGGTCCAGATGATTCTAGATGCTGACCCCATCAGCTGCTGCCTCTGAAATGGTCATCTCAGCCTCATCCCTACTCACAGTGCAACTACTCTGTGTATGGAGATACTTACATGGGTCAGGATGATGCTCTGTGGCCTGACCATGCCAGGGGAGCTGGGGTGACCTGTTCAGACCCCTGGGAGGGCTGCAGCTCTCTGAGTCCTGCTGGCCCTTCTCACACTTTGGAAGGGTTTGTGCAGCTGGGTTCTGGTTGCCTGAAGACAAATGATACACAGCAGACTGGGAAATGTCTCCTGTTCTGTGAAAACAGAAAGAACCAACAAAATCCAAACAAACACCTTAGAGGTCTTTTCCTACTGCAACTATTCTAGTGTAAGGGGTTAGGATAGCTTTTGCTGGTGGGGGAAAAAAAGGATTTTGGCTGGCAGTATATTTTGCCTGTTTTGCTGCTAATGAAATGACATGCTACCATAACGCTTAAGGGCATATCACCTTACAGATTGTAAATAACTTTTTTGGGTAACTATCAAACAAATTTAAATGTGTCCTACTTACATTATTTACATGAGCTAGGATTATTGGAAGCTGTGTTACTTTTCCACTGGAAACCTTTATAGCAAATTTAACATTTCTATTAGTTTCTGAACATGTATGTCCTTAAAAAAAAAAAAAAAGCCATCAGTTCCTCTGAGCCTGATACTCTCCAACTGCAATCCTTTCACACCATTGCACCCATCTTTTGTAGACAACATTACTCGCTCTGGTTTTATTCTACTATGTCTAGAAACAGAATTAGTTTTTCTACCTCCAGTCAGCATTATTCACCATTAATCCTCTTTGGCAGTGGGAGCAGCCAGCTCGCTGCCAGCTGCTGGCAGGTCTCTGCGAAGCACTGGAGTTGCTGTCAGTTTTAGGAGTTGAAAATGCATACAGCGTTCAACAGAGGAGTATCATAAGTTTCTTTAAGATGAGTGAGCACACTTAACATTTAAGGCAGCTCTTAGGATGGGCCCTCTGTATTCCCATGGCCATTTGTTAGCTGCTAACAGATGAAAACGAAAGTGAATCATCTATTTTTACCATTCTTATGGCAGCTTACTCTTCTAGCACCTCAATATCTCAGTTTGTCTGAAAAATGGACAAATTGCTCATCTGGACACTCCACCACAGAGTAATGAAGCTTATCAAATATCCTGCAATGATAATGTAATTGTAGCAACTGCCATCAAAAGGGCTGAAAGTATTCAAAGGGGGAATTGTTATTCCATTTTTGTGAATGGGGGAAGTGAAACAGAGGATGATGATGACCTGTCAGAGGGGGCAAGTGGCAGGAGCCAGGTTTCCTGACACTCCCTACTTCTTCTTTGGGGCATCAGGTGTGAAGTCAGGTGAAGCAGTAGGGACACTGCCATAACACCAGAGCCTTCTTGTACCTCTTGGTAGCCTGTGGCTCTGTAAGCAGCACGTGTCTTTAGGATCTTGGCTTGCCTGTGTGCAGGAGTAGCTCCTGCAGAGCCTCCTTGGGGCTTTATGGGTGAGATCATCTGGATTTTCCCTGCTGGACCAGGACTGGGTCTGTCTATTGTAAGAAGAGAAATATCTGCAATTCTCTTTTCTAGAATCTGGTATTAAAATTTTCATAGTGCTGTTGCTTATACATGCTTTCTCACCTTGCTCTCCTTTTATCAATATAAATATACTTTTTCCCTCCTTTTAAGCAAAAGGCTAGTATTTCTTTCTATTCTACACAAGCTAAGCCTAGAATACCTGCAGTTAGCTGAAACACTACTAACAAAACCTCTACATTTTACAAAGAGTTGGAGGCAAGATGATGTAAAATTCAAATATAAGTATATGAAAGCCAAACTAGCCTTTGGATAGCTATGGATAATTCTTTCTGTCCCACAAAAGACTGGTAGTTCATACTGTTTTTCATACTTTAGTTGCTGGGATTTCATACCAATTATGGTATTTATTTAAAATAACAAGCTTTGTGAGTCCATCCAATTTCCAAGAACCCTATTGCCACAGTTCATTACAAGCTGTGATTAGTGACAGGATTACATTGTTGATGTGTGCAGGTATTCTGGCTATTAGACCTACCTTTTGTGTGTAGTTCTCCTTTCTGGTTACCTGGGAGTTGTCTGCTTATATTCTGTCACCTCAAATCTTTACCAACTAGAAATTTCATACTTGTAAAACAGACATGCTGTTCTGTTATAGTGAGTTAATGGCTTGCTCTCAGTCCTTTTCTTTGTGTTATTAAAAATAAAAGATTTTCTACATACTTCATGAGTGTTGTTGCTGATTAAAAGTTTGCACTGGGATTTGAACCAAATCCTCAGCACGAGAGAAGGTAAAAGTTTGCTGACAGCTTGCAACTTTATGGCATATTGCTTTGAAGTTGGAGGTGAGAGGGGAGAACACAATGATGGATCTCAGTATCCTGTTGGAGAAGGATTGGGTGATGGAGTAGAGTTTGATCTCCAGAAGACTGAGTTTTATTTTCTAGTGTTGGCAAGCTGGTGTTGGCTTAGATTATGTTCAGACACTCAGCTGAATTTTTGGCCAACTTGTGATACAGATCTACTGTTCTAATTTGTTTGTAACATCCCTAGAATATGGCTTAACTTTCCCACTAGCCCATACTTCCATTAAGAAATCATGTATTTAAACAGGGTTTACATCCCAAACTTATGGCTCCAGTTTCAAATTCTACCAGGAGAAGTCAGCAATAGTCAGGTTTGTTGTGGCTCCTTGAAGGCGTAGGACATCCCATAGACCCTGAAACAGCTGCAGAGGGTTGTTAAACAGCAAGGGCTTGTGGTCCCAAAGATTTGGCAAGTTAATTCATGCGAGAAACACTTCAGCGTTTTAGGTGCAAGAAGTGTAAATCTCAGAAGGGTTTTGGCTGTAAGGGACCCCAGAGACCATCTAGTTCCAACTCCCCTGCCATGGGCAAGGATACCACCCAGTAGATCAAGAATATATAAGTAGGTATATCCAGGCATGAAGTGGTTACCTTTTCTACTTAAATGCAGTCTTCAGAAATGTGTGGACTGCCCCATACCATGGCTAGAACAGTCCCTTCATGGAGCTCTGAAATACTGGATTGGGAGTGTGGTAGCAGGGTGTTGTGGTTTGACACTGGCCCAATGCCAGGCACCCACTAGAGTTGCTTGCTCGCCCTCCCCTGCCACAGCAGGGCAGAGGGGAGAGAAAACAATTGATGAACACTTCATGAGTGAGATAAGGACCAGGAGAAAGCACTTCAAGGACAAAACAGGCTCAACTTAAGGTTGCAAAGTGAATTTATTACCAAAAGGATCCAAGGAGGATAATGAGAAGTAAAATAAGCCCTTAAAACACCTTTTCCCCCCAAGCCCCTCCCTCCTTCTCACCAATAGTGCAGGGAGACAGGGCACGGAGGTTTTTGGGTCAGTTCATCACCGAGATTTTCTTCTGCTGCTCTGGGAGAGGAATCCTTCCTCTGTGAGACTGTGGGGTCCCTCCCACAGGAGACAGTGCTCCATGAACTTCTCCAGCGTGGGTCCATTCTCACCAGCAGCAGCCCTACCACATCTGCTGCAATGTGTGTCCCTCCCACGG
>VXBB01023152.1:27242-51095 GCA_013399915.1 Illadopsis cleaveri
CCATGGGCTGCAGGGGCACAGCTGATTCACCATGGTCTCACCACGGCCTGCAGAGGATTCTCAGCCCCAGCACCTGGAGCAGCTCCTCCCCCTCCTTCTGCGTTGACCTTGTTGTCTCCATGTTGTTTTCCCTCACACGTCCTCACTTCCTTCTCTTCTCTGACTAGAAGAAAAACTGTGTGACTTTGTTTTGATTTTCTCCTCAAATATGTCATCACAGAGGTGTTACCAACCTTTCTCATTGGCCCAGTTTTGGCCAGCAGCATTTCCATCTTCACAGCCATCAGGGACTGGCTCTGCCAGACATGGTGGAAGCTTCCAGCAGCTTCTCAAAGGAGCCATCTCTGTGGCACCTCCACTACCAAAAACCAGGCCATGCAAAACACATATACAGGGGGAGCAGCATTTACCACACTCACAAGACAGTACTCAAATAACAGGTTTGAGCTGTGTCTATCACCAGTGGAAACCTAATGCAGATAATCTAAACAGGACACTTGCAGAAGACTTTTAGTCCCTCTATTGCTGCAAGATTGAGACAGATTCAGATCAAGTGAAAAGAAGCCCTCATTCTGAGCTCTGTATTAACATATTTTTCATTTTTCTTTCCAAGCTGACCAAACTGAAAGCAATCTGCCTCAAATTTCAGAGTCAAGATTTTGTGCCAAGATTAGCTATAAAGTGGGTCAACTATTCAAAGCTGGTAATTTATGTGAATATGGGATTTGTACCAATTTGTTGTTATCTAAAATGACTAATGTTTCATAAAAACAAATTTCTGCTTGTGGATTGCTCTGAGAGTGGCAAATACTGCTTTTGTACCAGCATGTCACCCACTGCTCGTGGGTGACTGGTGACTTCAGGCAGGCAGGCCTGTCTCCCTCCTTGGGCACTGGTGGTTGAGGTGGAATTTATAGAAGCTACCCAGAAGAGCAGGTTACCCTTGAAACAATCCGAGAAAGAACTGGAGTAATTTCTGGAGTGAAAGAGGAGCTATGCCAGATGGATTAAAACATTTTTTTTAGGTCATCTGATGTTTAGGGGAAAAAAAAGAGACCTTTATAATATATATTTGCAACCATAAAGCCCCCCCCAAGACCTTCCTTAGGGCAGGAGATAGTTGATTGTCAGGCTTGTACATGTTGAACTGATCAGTCTAATGTGAGAGGTCTAATGGGTACATTGAATGCCGTGTTCATACCTCTCCTAGATGAGCTTTGCCATACATTTGGTCATTTTGTACCCCCCTGGGGCCCACCAGGCCTGGGAACTGCAGGGAACATCCCCTGCTGTGGTCCTCACCCATGTGTGATCTGTTGGCTCTCCCTCTCCCTTCCTTTTCCCATGGGTTTCCACCTTGGCAGCAGGGCTGGGGGATGAAGCCATCTCTCTGTGGAGGGGCTGGGTCCTTGTGAGCCCCCTTTTCAGGGGTACCTGGACTGCCTGGGGTGGTCCTCAGTAAATTCTAACAGGTGTGTCATGGCAGAGCAGCAAGAAGCAGATTGGTGCACACTAAAAGCAAAGGACCTTTTGGCACGCAGTCATTAGCTGCTGCTGAGTGCATTAGTCCTCTTATGTCTTTCAGAAAGTCATCATTTTATAACAGAAAATTGCTATTTTGTTTCAAGTAGACTTAATTTCTATAATAAGAATAAAGCCCTGTAATTAGGGTGATGAAGAAGCAGAATGTCACGTGCTGGAAGGGCAGTAGCTGCTGAACTCAGGGAGGGGGCTGGGCTGTGGAGGGGAGATGGGGCTGCTGTGCCATGGTGGGGGTATGACCCCTGCACCACGGTGGCTGCACGGGTGTCCTGGAGCCCAAGGGGCTTGTGGGTGGACAGCTGGTGTCCAGTGTCACTGGGACAGTGCTGGCGAGGTGTGCCTGGCTCTGCTGGCAGCAAGGCTTTCACCTCCGTGTGCTATAATCCCTGCACTTTACTGCGGTGGGGCCACGGCACCTCCGCCTTCACCCACTGTTCCAAACCCCCTGCTTTTTGCCAGGGAACTGGGGTGGATATTGTGCAGATTTGGCTCTGTCAGAAAAACAAATTTTGATCATTTATGTCCAGTTAGTGTGTTCTTGAAATTGGCTCGGCTACTGATACTGCCTTTGTTGTTAGCATCCCGTTGCAAGTGACCACCTGTAGCAGGTCATTTCTTGGTCTCCTCTTCGTTCACCGTTGCCATTTAATTAAATGACGCTTCCATGTATTTAGTCAAGTGCTCTAATTAATGCCTTTTTTAGGCTGAGGTTAGATGGAGCGGCCCGTCTCGATAACAGCAGGGCGTGTTCCAGTGGAATACACACTGGCCCCGAGGGGGACAGGAATAGTGAGGGGGTGTGAGCTGCCCCGGTGGGGCCAGAGCGGGGCTGAGAGCGTCCTGCGCCCATTCATTGTCAGCCATCACCACCTAGCGGCAAAAAGGCTCGGTCTGGATTCATCTACCGGCTTACGTGTCTCTTGCAAAGCTGTTTTTTTGCCTAAAACTCCAATTTTCAAAAAAGGTACTCCTTTGCTGGTCTTATCCTGGACTTACACCAGCTTTTATAACTATTCAAGGTTTTCTTCCGTGCAGAGACTCACTTCTGCCCACTGCAAACTGACATCAAAGCTGACTCAAATGTCGTCCCCTGGACACCTCCAGTGTGTACACAGTTAAAATGGAAGTGTTTTATTTACGTTTTGCTCAGGAAGTGAACTGACCTTTGACATCACCCAGATTCACCTACTCACATTCACAGCACCAGTCCCAAAATCCACGGAGATGGGCATCCGTGGTGTAGGTTTTCATCTACTTACATCAAAGGAATAGAAGCCCCTGTCCCCAAAATAAAAGATAATCTGGTTCTATTAAGTCCTTTAGTAGTGTGTCCTAGAAAACGAAGGTGATGATACTATGTGGTATTGAGGTGGGAAGGGCACTTCCATTTCCTCATTAAAAAGTGGCTAGCAAAACTAAAAACTAACTGAAGGCCACTAAAAGAATAAATGGGAATAGAAACTATATTTCTGTCCTGGTCCTTTCTTTAGCACAGGCTGTGTCTGTTTCCACCACCTCAGTTGTGTCTTAATTTTCATTGCCCCCCTCCATACTTCCAGAATCTTAAACTTATTTTGCCTCTTCCCTAGCAAATGTTCCTTCTTGTTCACTTGGACTCAGGATTTTGTCTTCTGCTTGTTGCACTCAGCTGCTCCCTTGGAGGGGAGTCTGTGGATGAAATCTGGATAATGTCTGGCAACAACATTTTCTTTAGAAAGGGACTACAATAAAACTTGTCACTGACAGCTCAGTGTGCTCACTGTGGCAATTATATTAATTGACAATGGAGTTATGGCTATTTCATTTAGTTGTGATTATTCTTTTAATTTCATTATTTCCTAATGGATACAATGTTTAATGCCCTTAAGAAGTACATTGGCAAGGTGTTTCCTGGCAGAGCAGTCTCCCTCTGAACTAGTTGGCTCCCAGCACAGCTGCAATGCTCCTCTGTCTCTGGGGGACCAGAAAGGGTAGGATGAGCTTGTGTGTGCTCAAAAACTCCCCACTGAGATGGCCCCTCTGTGCCTTTTAAACCCTGTTTTAAAGCTGCTGTGTGCTAAAGAGTTTTTCAACCTACCCCCACGCCATCCATTACCCCACGTCTTCTCAGGGTTGGTGGGGAACCAGGGCAGGCTTGGGAAGTGCACAGCCATGGCAGCCACAGGAGAGTCATGGCTCTTGTCACAGAAATGGGTTCAGCTCCCATAAATCCTATTTGCTTTGCCTGCCATTGCCAGGTTTGGGTGATCCATCCCTTGGTTCCTCAGGCTAATAATCCCCACAAAGGGTTTCTGCCCGAGGGTGGCCCCAGCATAGCTTGGCACAAACACCATGGCATACCCTGGCAGCATGAAAAACTGGTGACTTTCACGTGCTCCTCTTAAACAGGTGCCTGCACAGAGCTCGAGAGGGTGGGATAATTAAACCATGCCATATTTAGGAGGTCACCTCTACAGCCTGGATCTCAGAAGGGTTGGTAGGCAAGGCAGGCTGACAGAGAGACAAGTACATGCTCACTGCTGGGTGTGTTTCTTTGTGTAAACCTTGTGGATTTGGGGTGATGCTGGTTCATGATAAAATACTCCAGTTTTCCTGCCTGTTTTTTTTCTTCCTCATGAGAAAAAAAATTAAAAGTATCTTCAGAGCCTACTATTTTCTTCAAGGTGCAAAATTTTCTGGAAATTTGCTATAGATTAATATGTTCTGTGATGCCAGAAGGGATTTTCAGGGAAAGGTGTATATACAAAAAATAAAACTACCAACAACAACTGTATATACAGTTCCTGGACTAACTTCTTGGTAGTTTTATTTTGAAAAGTTTCTTTTGGAGTTTCTCGCTAATAGTGACAGAATGGTTAATGTAGAGGAAAATCAAAACAAAACCAACCTTCTTTTGGTTGTTTTCTTGACCCTCTCCTAGTGTGCACACCTGAGCATGTATGTGTGTTGTCCGTATGACCAATATTCAGCCTCCCCTCTCTTACAAAAGTACTCCACTCAGTGCTGGCTCGTGGGAGATAAGAAATCCCTTCAGGAGCAGAGATCTGTGACATCTGCCTGAGCTGTACTTCAACAAAGGGCAAGTAACATGTGTGCAACATTTTTTGTAAAAATACTTCTGAAGTGTAGGACAACCAGCCAAGGTTACCCTCATTCCAGCTGAGGGGTGATGGGCTGCAGAGGTCCTCTCAGGAACACACCCCTGTGACCTTTAGTCAGCCTCCTGTGTGCCAGCAGGCACGAGCAGCATGAATGGGGACAGGCAGGCTTGTCACCCAGGCCAGCAGAACAAGTGGGAATGTGCCACCTTAGTGCAGCAGCTGCCCACGGGCTGCCACAGAAAGCATTTTGCAAGTGTCTCTGGTGAGATGCAGTGACTTATGAGCAGGCAGAGGGTCAGGGAACACAGCTGCTGCATGAGCCTTCTCTCATGTTAAAGGCACCGAGTTGGTAGAAAGGAGGGAACTAGGGCAGGCAAGCAGACAAAAAAATCAGCCAAGTTCTGTAAAGGAAAGCACTGCTGTGGGAAGCAGCTGCCAGCCACTGGGGTGAGAGTCTGGCAGAAATGCTGGCACTCAGCCAGCTGCCATCAGTCACTGAGCAGAGACAGGAGACAGCAGGGACTGGGAGCACACAGAAATAAATCCCTCACTGCTGGCAAGCCCCCGTGAGCACAGGTTCCCACTGTAAGGCAAATATGTATGCCGTGAACAAATACTATGAACAGAGTTTGGGGAATGTCTTGGAAACTTCAGTGCTGAAGTCTACTACCTTGAAATTAGTAATTAGGCTGCAAAACATGTGCGTAAAGCGTGGTTTAAGGACTGAATGTGTCAGGCTGAATCTGTGCTGATGTTTTGTAGGTCAAAGCCCCTAAGAAACAGCAGGCAGTAATGAGGCCCCCATCCTTTCATTGCTGCCTTATGTGTGACTCTGGCTTTCCCTCATCTCACACCAGCACACACTAAATTCCTCCAACCTGTCACATTTATCATGGAAAGTGACTTCTCTAGGAAGTGGAGTATCTCTCTTCCTCTTTCCCTCTCAGCTCAGAAGAGCCTCTTCCTTTTTCATAACATTCTAATGAACTCAAAATCTGTTGTATATACATTTTTTCCATGATTTTATGAAAAATTAAAGCCAACTTTTACCTGCTTGCAGTGTGAAGTGCTATGACAGAGAGAGAGAGAAGGCAAAAGCTTGTCAGACCAATGATTGCATTTAATTTATGCTGCTTGTTTCTCCTTCTCCTTGGAGAGATGTAAAAATGAAAATTCAAGAGATCAGAATAAAAAAAGCATGGCTAGATAGAGGGTGGCATTTGCAACAAAATGGGAGAGGACATTTTGTTTGTGTTGCAGCAGGATCTATTTTTAAGAGCTTCATGTAGTAAAATCACTTCTGGGATTAATTTTTCTAAAAAAACAATAAAAAAATAATGCCCATGCTCACTGCAGAGAGCACTAAATAGTCCACTCCAGCCACTTCAGACAGGATGTATGGAAACAATCAGCATTAGTCTGAGGTAAGAACAAATAGAGGCAGCTCTCTGATGACGCAGAATAAAGAGAGAGAAGAGCCGGATTTTGCTCAAGTAGCTTGAAAGAGAGGGTGGCACTGGAAGGATTATCAGGGATGGTAGAAGTGACAATTTGTTTTACCCAGTAGCTGCTCTAAATGGTGGCCATCTCTTTGAATATGAATATCCCATTGAATATTTGCAGTAACTCTCCTTGAAACAAAGCAAATGTGTTCAGATCTTCTCTGGGTAGGGGGAGGCTGTTGTTACAACTGAGTCAGAGCTGCGGGGAGGGATCAGATGTCATTAAGTGCCCTGAAAACATGCTCTCTCTTCAACTGGCAGGAGCATCTCAAAGTGATTGGTTTTTTCTATGTATAGCTCTAATAAAAGGTCTGTGTTTCAATTAGCCTCTTGTTTTCCTGGCCTATAATGTCACACATCTGTCAGAACACTTTGTTTCAAGCAGAAAGCTCACCTGTAAAGGCCCAGCCTGTGCATACACTGCTCTGAGATATTTTTAGTTATAAATGTGGTGGGTTTTTAAAAATTTATATGGGAATGAGGCATCCCGGTACTAAAGAAATTCACTTTGATGTAAGCATACAAACTATCAAGGTGCCTTCAAAGCATCTCAAGGGCCAAAACATGGTAACTCCAAATTCATTTTCAAAGGTGAGTGGTCAACTTTGTCAGAACACTTTCAGATTTAAAAAATATTTTAAAATTGGCATTTCCTGACTTCAGAAGTCCCCACAAGCTAAAGCTGGTTACACTCAGCTTGGTGCAGGTACCTTTTCTTCTCAAATATTGTCTCTGTTAATGAGACAGGAACCTGGTTCCCCCATGGGAAAGCCTCTAAGTCTAACCAGGGAGATACCTGATGAAATGATGGCTCTGCAGCTGGCAGTGTGTGAGGGAGGCACCATCACTGACATTCCCTGGGAGCCCCTCTGCCCTTAATTTCCTCTGCCTGACCCTTCCCTCTACTCCCCCTGCCCCTGCTTTGGGCAGGTTGTCTGACCCTGTGGGTCACCTCAGGAATGATTTTCAAGCCCCACTCCAGCAGGAGAGCAGCAGGTGACACATGTGAGCTGTGCAGGCAAGATGGAGCAGCTGTCTGCAGGTGAATTGAATCACAACCCCACTTCCCTGCCATGCTTTATCTGAGGGATAAAGTCCAAGCTGCTGCTGTTTGGCTTTTCCTGTGCTGTTCAGGAGGCTTTGGTAAGAATGAATGTATTTGACAGAGTTAAATGACACAGTAACTGAGAAATATATCTTTATTATTAGAATGTTTATATTCTAAAAACTTTTACCTGGGATTACAGTACAATCCAATTTCTTTCTAATTAACTAAACTGGCATTTGTTTAGCACGTGTAAATTAGGCTTTGAAAAGTTTAAAAACATGCAACTTCTCTTACTCTTTTCTTCTTCCTCCCCCAAAAGGACAACTTACAGTCAAGATTTTGGCATGATAAATAATAAAATAAACATCTCATTTGTGAACTAGTAGTTGCACTTAACTTTGGTGACTAACAGAGTAGATAGGCATTTAAAAATAAAAATATTCTTTCAGTGTCAAGTGGCTAAAGAAACAAATTAATATATTTTACTTTATTATCTTTCTAAGGTTCACCTTTATTATCTTCAAAAAAGATCCTTTTTTCAAGTTTGTGGAAGGATGTGGGAAGCAATAGAAAAAAACTCAAGAATGCTTGAATTTTAGCTTGCCTATAAAAGTTGTTGTAACACACAATCTGACCCAAGCCCATGCAACACAATGAACAACTCTTTTTCACCACACACAATGCCTAGCATAAGGCCAAGTGTGGCCGTGTGACACAGATAAATAAATATTGAAATATCATTACAACCTAAATACCTGAATCGGTTTTACACTGTGACTTTCTACTGAAACAGTGCTGAGAAACTTTTAAAACATATATCTGATTGTTCCACATACACCATATAAAATAAAAGTGAGGAATAATAAATACTCTTTCTTCTCTCTGCTACTTTCTGGGAGCTCTGTACACTGACAAATGTATGACATCTGTAGTTACCTGATCCTAGCTGACTGATTGGTCATCTTCTGCTTTAAAAATATTGCAACTCGGGTGCTTATTGCAGCAGTAATCATAGTGATACACTGTCTTTTAATACTCAGTTCTGCTTACAGACATAGTTATAAAAAAATGAAAAACATTTTTCACAAATCTTTGTACACATACTGTAAAAATCACCTTCCACATAAACAATTTACATCTGTTATGAGCATTTCAAAAATAAATCACATAGACCTGTCTCACCTATCTTTTTTCTTGAGAAAACAAATCTCATCAGTAACATCATCAGGATGTTCATATCTGTAAACATGGCATGAGGATTCATGTCACCAAAAAACAGTACACACAGAAAATTATCTTGATAAATAAATTCTCTGATAAATAAGGATCCTTTTAATTGGCACAAACCCGTGTAAACACACAGAGTCCTGTTCTGCAGTCATCCCTAACTGCCTTGCACTTGGGTTCTTAGATCAAAATCAGTGATCTCTCAGCCCTATAAAGAGTCTTCAGAGATAAAAATGTGAAGGATTTGGGTTATATTCATGGTTATTTGGGTCTCTCATGCCTGAGACCAAGCACAGACACTGAACAAAATGCCATGCAGTAACACGCTGCTTTAGCCTCTCCCTTGCTGCACCACAGCTGAGAACCTGCTGCTGGCACTTGGCACTGAAATTCCTCCTCTGGCCTAGCCTGGCCTGTGCTCGTCAGGGCAGCTTCTGCTCTCCTTGTTAAGGGACACCTCAGAGGAGCCCAAACTTGTACCAATAGACAGCGTGGCTGCTGGCAAGATCAAGCAGTTTAATGTATTTAATAAAAGATGGAAATGTGCTTATAGCCAAAAACCCAGGGTAGCAACCTACTGCTGTAAACAGCCTTCAAGCAACTTTGAGTAGGTCTTTTGCATCTAAGTATGTCTGTTAGTCACTGATCTTACACCTACCTAAGCTGGAAGATTGAATATTTAGGTGCCAATTAAATGGATTCCTCTGAACTTCAGGAATAACACAGATGGAAAATAAATTACCAGGCCACATGCTGCCACTAAAATAATTAAACATACAGCCACAGTACTGCCCAGCAAGATAACTGCAGTCATTTAAAATAAGCTCTATAAATGGCTAAATAAATAAATAAATACATGAATAAATAGAAAAACCTCCATGTAAACTGAATAAAATGTCATTTCTTTTATAGCGCCCAAAGAGGGAATGGCATAACTAAATATTATAAAACTTCCATATGTATATATTTCTGTATATTATATCTGATATGTTTTGGCATGGCCAGATGGAATTTGGAAAAAGTAGGATGACTAACTTCATTCAATATTTGTTGTGTTGAAGCCAAGTTCCTGTGTTGCTGTATATTGCTCACTGTTCCTATAGCGCTTTGGCCTTTTTACCCATCTTTGACTTTGCACTCACTTTCCTGGCAGAGCAGACTGGTTCACCCTTCTTTTGTGCTCTCCATATTTCTCTTGGGCAATCAACAGATTCATAGAAGCATTTCACTGGCTGCAAGCTGGCTTTTTCATCCTTTGCTTTTTTCAATAAGATCCTTCCTTTTTGAAAGGAATGAGGCTTTGCATCAGCGATGTTATATGAAGCGTGTTGACTTCCTCGGCTCCTGAAATTAATAACAGTGATTATTAATAACTGTTATTCAGCCTTGCAAGCTGATAGGTCCCCAAAATATCCCAAACCCTTACATTTTTGAAGCCACAAATAGTCTTGTTTTACAGAATGAGGCTGCATGTTAAAAACAGAGTTGCAAGATGAATTACATTTCTCAGTATTCAAAAGCATTCCTCGCTAAAATAACCCCTATGTGTGTTACTGGTGCACTCTTCACGTGTGTTCATCTACACTTTTATTCTGATCAGCATTCTGCTGATTTTGAAGTACTGAGGTCTATACTTGGTGATCTGCAGGGATTTTAAAGATGCACATGTTCACATCCACATTCTGCAAAGAATGAACATGCCTTGGTCTTTGGAAGACCACACAGCACCAGTAAGAGTAGAAAGTAGGTGGAGGAAGTGTAGGCACCTCTTTGTGGAATCTCAGTGCTGCCCTGGACTGCACCCAGGCCCCAGGGAGCTGCTGCTGCAAATGGCCAATAGCTCAGGAAACTCCATGCTCTGCCTTTGTGCTGACCACCCACCCAGGGAAACTTTAGCTTCCCTTTCAGGCTTTGATTTAAAACAGAAGAAAGGGGAATACAAAAACTGGTGGGAAGTAGGGTATGAAAGCTTAAAGGCCAAAGTAAGGTGAATTCTTTGTTCTCTCTGTGATGGTTCAAGCCCAGCAAGATTTGCAGAAATTGATGAGCTCAGGTGGAGTGACAGCAAAGTGCACAGTGCTGCAAAGGCTGAACCAGGCACTCTGCTCTGAAAAATTACATCCAAACTGCAGTTCCACAGTTTAGCTAAGATCATTATAGTCCCTTTTAACATAATCTTGAAATGTTTTACAGCAGATAAATGTAGTGTAACAGCAGAACTATGAATGTAAGGCACCAGCTCATGTGTAGCAGCTCCTGTGACTGAAGTGAAGAACAGATGTGCTGATGTACAAGTCAATCTCTTAAGGGATCCCATAGGGCTATTTTCCAAGTCTGTTATTTCTGAAAACCATATATCTGTAGTATTACTTCTTCTGGGAGTTAAATCATATTGCACACTTGACCAAGCCAGTTTTGGAAAGAGCTGTGGTTGCTCACGTGTGTACAGTGTAAACCCTCTCCTGCTCTTTAGGAAAATGAGAAGGGTGTCATGGAAGTCTGCATTTGTTGGTAGGAGGCAGTGAGGGCCATCTGACATTGTAGGAACTAAGCCTTACCTATGTAACAGCATTACCTGGCTAGCAGATTTCACTAGTGGGAGATTTAGGGGGGTGAAATGCTGTGCAGGTCCAAACTAGAGCTTGCAGGCACTGTGTCATCCTGGCCTGCTGCAGAGCCCTGGGCTCTGACCACTTGCTGGGTTTAGGAATGACCTGTGTAAATGCACAAGTGTTGGCCACTCCAGTTTACCATCAGTTCTTGGGTACTGTTTTTTCCAGTGCATCACTCAGTTGTTGTTTAAAGATGCAGTGTTCTGTTTTTCTCAGATGTTGTTATGGTGAAGAAGCTACATCATTTATTCCCAAAGCATACACTGGCATTATTGCAGGTGATGTTAGGCAGTCCTCTGCTGCACTGAATGAAGCTATTAAAACCAGAAGGTCAAGGTCAATATGATCTGAGGGGTTACCTAAAGGGGCTAAACTGTATTTAAATTGAACAATTTTATGGTAGAGAAGATGGATGTCTGTCCCCAATTCACAGTGAGGGTAAGAAAGTACCCAAGATGGAGGAAGATGCAGGTCACTGCATGTGAAATGCAAAGCTGCCAGCTCCAGATGTGGGACATGCTTTTTCACTGAAAGCAGCTGCTCCACAACATAAGTGACTGTAAGAGAGACTGAATTTCTACTGACACATATTCCTCATCTGTTGTGTTACAGAGACTGACTTGTAGTGGTGCAATAGGAAAAAGTCCTGAACTTGTGTCCCCACAAGGAAAGGCTGCCCTGAAGAAGGGTGCACTGCCTGTCACTTGGTCAAGCAGCACATGATGCTCCAAACCACCTGCTGGGACTCATGACCAAGTCACAAAGATATGGGAGGCCAGCCCCAATTAGTTCTGCTGCTCCCAGGACAGCTGCTTGAGTAACCTGAGATTGTTAGTGCCCCTTCTTTGTCAGGTTATATGATTGTTACTGTCAGTTAGGAAATAACAACTGTCTCTCTCCCACCAATAGAATGTTAAAGACATTTTCAACTGAAACTTGGGCCATGTTTGCCAAAGAGGTTCAACTCCTGTAGCTTTGCAATAGGCTATTACAGTCAGCAGGAAGAAGTAATTTGTTTAACAGAAAATTAGCATTCTTTATTTTCTTTAGAGAATATCTAATTTTAATTTAGTTTTAGCAGAAATCTGTTTTTCCTAAATTACATGGCGTAAATATAGACCACATGCAGGTCCCAACCTATAAGGTAAAATGCAAAAGCAGAAATGCAAGCATGTCAACTTAGTGTATTTAAGTTTAAAAAAAAAAAGGAGATATACTTACAGGCATCTGGGTTTCTTATTTAATGAAATATCTGTAAACTGCAATGAAAACAAAACCAGGTTATTACATTTTCTAGTATTGAAGTACAAGGATAAAATGCACACAGTCTTTAAAATTTTATTTCCATTCTCACGTGCTGTTAAAACTAGAACATTCATGGAAGAAACAAAAAAAGCTGCCTCTTTTACAGATTATTACTCCTCCATCTTATGAACATGTTTTTAAAATTCATAGTGTGTGAGTTGTTAGTGGCTGGATTTTTCCTGTTATTTTTATTGTAACTATAATCAAAGTAAATTGCTAAAGAAGTGTGGGCTGAACAGAGATCTTTCACATTAGATTAAACAGTATGGATACAATGAGAAGTAATTACTGTGTTCAAGATAATTAATAAAGGGCAGTGGCTGAACAAGCTGTATGAAATTAACTTTCTCTCAGATCCTTTAATTTTTCAGTGATACATTTCCTTTACACAAGTGGCAAGGAAACTCCAGCTACAAGCCCTTGGCTCTGCCAGACTTGCACTGAAGGATGGAGAGTGAGGACATAAGCATTTCTCTCCTTCTGCAAATCCTGAGACCAACTAGGGACAGCATAGCTTCAATGCCAGCCCAAATTTGCATGGCTTCATTTTTTACAGCAGTTTGGTCCACAGTGTGGAAACACTTTGTCTAGTCCTTCTTTTGGTGGGGGTCAGAAAAGGAGGTGTTTAATGCCAGCTCAGCTTAAATTGATTTTAATACTAAATAGGTTCTTTGTATTGAGCTCTCATCAGAGCTTCTACACTGAGCCTTTGAATATCATTTAATGAAGTCACTGAGACAAGCAAGTCAGATCTGGCATCTGAAAATGATTATATTCCTGTAAATGTTCCTTCTGTCCCTGGTATTGTCCATGCTTTGCAGATTGATTTTTACCCAGCCTGGCTTTGCTTCTCATCTGTCTTGGTTGGAGTCTGGAGCCATCTCATGGTGTATTTTCCTGCACCTCCTGAAGGTCAGGATGGTCAATATTTGGATGGATGACCTTAGAGGAATGCTGAAATGTTCCTCGGAAGTCCTGTGCCTAAAACTTGTCATATAAATGTAATGCATTGTAGGAAAACACTGAGTTGAGGTATTAAAAATGAGGGCTGTGGTAAATAATCTATTTTAAAAAGTAATGTTCTTGGATTTCTAATCCATGGGGTACAGGCCTGTGGGAATCCATTCACCATTTCTAAGAGTCCCATGAAAGGTAACTACTGAGAGCAAGATGATTTGCCAGCAAGTTGATATATCACCTATAGGGAATCTATGTCTTTCCTGAAAATCTTTAGGCATCCCAAAAAACTGCCAAGTCACATTAAAAAAAATGTTCATGGCAAAGGAAATGGCAGCAATAGCCAAAGCTGGAAAAACATTTAAATATCTATCAAATATTTCATTACTCTCCATTCTCCCTTTACCATCTTTGGCTATTGCTGCTCTTATGCTCTCTGCCCCTTTCCCTCGTGTAAATTGCCAGTTTAAAACACAAATAAAACACGCCTAAAGAAACATTTCCCAAATGCACATCTGCCTGCAGCAGTGATTAATGCGAGGCACTGAGCCCACCCATACCCAAACTCCAGTACTTTGGCTGCAGGGTGACAGGAGAGGGGAGGGCTCTGCTGGCTTACCACGTGCTCGCTGACACCGGTGTGGTGGCACACCATCTGCTGGTTTTGGTAATACTCTAGCTGCCTTTCTGCCACATCCACGCGCTGCAGCAGGTTCTCAATGAAGTGCTGCAGCCTGGCTTTCCCCCGCACTTCTTTCTCTGCCGCTTCTTCCAGGAAGTGGTTGAAAGTAACAACTTCTCTGCAAGGTGGAAACATTGCAAAGAGGCCACGTTTAGATAACAGCAGGTCCCTGGTCTTATCAAAGATTACTGGTGCTTCTCCAGTTTGTCATGGTGATAACCTGTGGTGGCTAATTACCATCCTTCACCATTATCAAAGGATTTCAACTTCGTTGTGGACAAAGTGAAGATCTGGAAACCTGAATGCTAAATTTAAGTTTATGGGCAGTGGGTTTAGGGTGGGTTTTTTTCACAGTACTTGGTGTCTTGGAAATAGTCCTTAATGGTCCACAGGGTGGAAATATCATTAAGCATCACTTCTCAAGGCATCTGGAGACAGCTGTATCTGCTTTCTCTTTTTTTACTAAACCATGAGAATATCAGGTCTGAAACATGAAGAGAAACAGATGAACTCCCAGATTTAGCTTTTGATTTCATCACAATCTAACAGTGGTCGCTCTGTGTTGCTGCTGGGATGGTTCTTAACTCCAAAGAGCTACTGTGGCCATTAACTTCATTTTGGCTGCATGTCCAAGTGTGGTGTTATGACCTGGAGCCAGAGGGAGCATGGGGGGTTAACAGAGAATCCACAGATTATAGACCAAGGAGTATCTGTGTGGGAAGAGCACGTTTTAGGTATGGAATTTAGGAATGTGTCTTGTCTGGTAACACAACTGGAAGAAAGATACAGCACCAGTGATGTGAAAGCTCCCAGCTCTGTGCTGAGACACTGCTCATTTCTAAGTTCTCTGCATACTTACTATCAGTAATCAGAACACCACTTGGACCTCCGATATCAGAGGACTATTTGGGTGGGAGAAGTTTGGTTACAGACAGAAACATGTATTACAAAAGAAGACAAATCCAAGCATGTTGGATTTCCTTGGTCAATAAATGCCAGGATGAATATTTTTTACTCTGCCAATGAAGCCATGTTAAATTTTGCTTTGTACAAAATGGGTGGGAGTTGAGGGAACCAGTGCTTGCCAAACGAGAAAGGGCATGATTGCTCAGTAGAAATACATTGCCTGAGGAAAAAAACATTTGAAGTAGAAACTATGAAACAGTTTGTGGGAGAAATAACCTTTCAAAGCTTAGCTTGTTTGTAACCAATCCAAAGTTTCTCTGCATGCAGTTGTTTTAACTCAGCATAGTTGTAGTTAATCGGTTCAATGTAGTATAGTTGTTTTAACAGTGAGCTGCTTTGTGCTAAGAGTAAGGCAGGAGTGGTCAGCCATGGAAATTCACCACCTGGGATTCAGGCTGTGCCTGCCTGCTCTCTACTACAGCAGAGTTCTCTTTGCATGGCTGATCTAATGGTAGGAATGAGGTAAAAAAAGGACATACTGTCTGGATGAAGAACATTGATGAATATTAGTTTGTATTAACTCACCCATAAAATCTGGCTTAAGAAACAGAGAGGTAACTTGTTTGTTAAGCTCAGCTAATCCATTTCATTTCAAGGCTCTGAACAGTTTTAGTGATTATTAGCTTGCCCAGAGCAACCTGATACTAAAAGAGCCACAGAGGAATGCTTAGGGAGAAGCCAATCTAAACTCATTAAGGTCAATTTTAGGGCTTTACTGTCACCACACTGTGACTTCTTTGATTTTGTGATGGTTTTGGGTTAATGTAGGAGAGACCTGAAGCCCGTGCTGTTTCACCAGGGTCCTCTTTTACAGAGGACAGGGAGCTCAAAAGGACAACAACTCAGCAGGTTGGCTCCAAATCCCTCTCCTTTTGGGTAAGGAAGAGCTGCTCATAGCCTGGCAGGCTGCTGACCCTCCAGTGGGAAGGTGGGAGAGCAGGGAGCTGCCAGCCTGGGACACCATGAGGATGTCCCTCCCAGGGACACAGTCAGCTTCTGAGTTTTGCTGCAGCAGGGACACAAACATGAGTAATTGGCATTTTTTTAAAAAGGTGATAGTTTCAAGAATGCTAATATTTGTAGTTGTCTCAGCAAAGGTAATTAATAAGAATTCATTAATTGCCTGTTCTATGGCACGAATAATCACCAACAGATTCTCCTTTCCTACAAATACACCATTAATATGCCATGAGGAAGCCAGGGGGAAGCAATGTTTTTTTCAAGGAGATCTGGATGACTACCAGGAGGAGAAGAGATTCGTATGTCAATAGATTCCCTAGTATTGTCCTTGCTTTCTAGACTGAAGATAACTTGGCATCCTACATGCTATTATTTGTAGGAACTGTTATTAGCAGCAGTAGTAGCATATCCATAACTTCTCTCTGTTTAGCTGCCTCTGTAAAGCTATGAACCTACCTTTAATCTATAAATTTCCCTTTGGGCTGAAATGCACTTTGTAAATTCCCTTTGGAAAGACAGGAGCCAGAACAAACCCACGCATTAAGGGCTCTGTCACATGCCTTGCACTGATAAGCAGCACTTGTGTTAGTTCAGCTACTTTCTTTGTTTCCACTTCATTCTCATCTCTCAGAAGAACAAGATCAAGCCCTGAGGAGTGACTGCTAATAGGTCTCTCTACTTGCTCCAACACTTCTTCCTCAGAGAGCTCACTCCATGCCACAGCTATGCCTTGGGTACCTGAAGGGAATTCCCAGAAGAATTTTTACCTTCCTCCCACTGTGAATAATAGAGAAATGGTTCAAAGAACTCAAAAGAACTTCCTGCAGCTGCTGTTTATCTGTCTAATTGCCCTTCTTGTCTCTTGCAGTTTGCCCAGACTTTTTCTTAGCCATACTGATGATCCTTCCCCTTCAATTTTATTTCTGGATATCTGTGATGATTTTTTGCTTATGTTCTTTATTTTATTTATTTTACTTTCAATTTATTTCTCCAGACCTCTGACAAGTTTTTGAGGATTATGTGACAGGATTTCTGTCTTTCACTCTCTATTCTTATGCTTGTGGAAAGATGGATGTTCACAGAGGTCTGACATTGCTCTTCATGAAGTCAGGGGGAAGCTGAAGCCATGAATATTGTGGGGCCCACTTATTAGAGGCATAAAGAAGAGCACAGCAGCATGGGCCCACTGGTTTCTGTGTCTTGCCAGCAGCATTCACCTAAAACAGGAATCATTTTGTTAAAGCCTGGCCCAGAACTGAGGTGTTTCCTTTTCTAACAGGAGGTCTCTGCTACCCTGCACTGACTATTCTACATCTGGAGCACTTCTGTTATATTGAGGAAAGGTTACATGGACTTATTAACTCTCCCTGAGATCTCCTCTGCTCTCAGCATCATCTCTTTACTGCTCTGCTCCTCTGCCCAGCAGACTCCTGCCCCCTTTCACCCACCTCTGCACCCTGGCATTTATCCTGATTAGTAAGCAAAAGCTCCTGACACTACATTTTCTGAGTGCTGTAGATGATGCTTAGTGCACCATAGATCTCTTCAATTTCTGTAATCTCATCTGTTCATTAGTTTACTACACCAATACTAAGGTATACTGTATGCAAAATGTTTACAGGGCTGTGACTGGGCAGCAGGGAGAAAGGTGGGCTTCTTGCTTTGTCTTGAGGGATGCTCCTGTCAGACAAAACCTTTCAGGAAGAGGGAATTGCTCCTGCTGCCCAGAGAGCAGAGGGTGTATTGAGCTGCCAGCAGCAGGGTGAGCCAAGTGACAGGAAAGACAAGGGCGGGTGCAACCTGGGAGGTGTCCAAGAGGAGCAGGAGATGCCTGTACTGCCAGAGTGTCAGAAGGGAGCTCTTCCCAGAGCCAGAGGAGTCCAGGGGAAATTTATTGCAGTACAGCAGGCACCTCAGAGGAATTTAGTTGAAAAAACAAGTGCAGAGGGAAGAACTCACTGTAAATAAGTAAGAGATTTGCTGCCAAAGCTTTCATTTTAATCTGACGCTGCCAGGGAGTTAACCTGTTCCAGTTAACTAGACTTAAGTAGTTTGGCATTTTGCATCCCAACGGCAGCCCAGCCCAAAAACTTCTTTATGGAGGCTGTTACCATGAAACAACTTGAGATGTGGTAAATAAAGTTATAAATCATAGGCTGACTATGACATTTATTCTTCTGCCTTTACCACTGGATTATTCAGCGCTCATTTAGGATGAGCAAGCTGCAGTTCTTGTTTACTGGAGCAGTTGCCAGCACAGAGATCCTGAGATATGCTTAGTATTTCTATGATTTTCAGCAGCTAAGCATGTGATACACTGAGTAGATGCAGAGGATGGGACAGCTCCAGCTCCTTAACACCTGACAAGAAGGGCTAATGATTTCTCACATTGCAAGCAAGCCCACCCACGGATGCATAGCACTGGCCCCAGGACTGTGCACAGCAACACTGACACCTGCAGCTGCTCTGTAGGTGGAGATGAGCATGAGGCTCCATGCAGATTCTGCACCCAATATCAAATCACTTTACAGAATTACATTCAGCATAACTCTGCCTAAAATCAATAGAAAACCAAACACTATTTTACCTGAAGGGGGGAAAATTCCTGCCACAGTTAGTAGTAAAGTGATTTACTTGTCAAAATATTTAGTATGTATATTCATTAAGTATTAATGCCAGTGACCTTATCCATCCAAAAACACCCAACTGGTGTTTTTGCCTGAAGGCTGCTGTTATTCATTAGGTTGTGGTTTCACATTACCACACCACTAAAAGCACATTTGATTTAAGAGATTCACACCTCCTCCCTCAGAAAGTTATTGCACCCATTCAGTGGGCTGTGTTCTAGATCTGAGCCCAGAATTTACTGGGGTGACACTGAAGATTTTAAGCTTTATTTCACAGAGCCATTCTGTGGGACAGTCATGCTAGGCTTAACCCTGTGCAGCTGCATGGGGGGGAGTAATCTCTTGAGTAGGAAGATGAAAGAAAACAGGAAAGAGGGAGCAGGATTATCTAAAACTGAGGGTGGAAGAACAATGTGTAATTGTAGTTGAGATCTGCTTAAAGCAAATCAAAACTGTTTTGTTGTACAATTGAAATCCCTGTTTTAAGGAAAGCTGTTACAAAGCACAAATTGCAGTGATCTCTAAAAGCCAGCTCTTAATGCCATTGTCAATATGTTATCTGCACAGATAATTTCATTAATTGCAAATTTAAGGTGAAGCCACTGGCAAGAACAACTACTGCCCACAACAGCTATTCTGAAATAATCCTTGCATTCCAGGCTATGTCAGAGCAGAGGCATGACCAGCCTCAAAACAAATGCATTAGACTGGTTAGAGAAATTACTGTCAGAGATATGGCAAGGTACAACATTAATGAACTTACTGTATGATTAGGAGACAAAGTGAAACTGTTTAAGTTGCCATTGAAGGTAGATTCCAGCCAAAGACCATCGCTTCAAATGCTTACCCTGTTCAGACTTACTGAAAATTAAACTCTACCAGTTCCAATTTTCTTACATAACATCCAGAAACAAGCCTCTCAGTGTCCTCCAGCACTTAAGTTCATAGCTGGTTTTTGTTTCAATGGTTTTCCTGATATCTTATTCAACAAAGTCTTATGCCTTTGGGCACGCTTCTGTGTTATCTTTAAGATCACAGTACTCATTCTGAGTTTCATTCTCCTTCATCAAACATTGAATAATCCCTTTCAGGGCACATTTTCTAATTAAATAATTCCTTTGCTCAGCAGCTCTGTGCTCAGAGTAATACAATTTCAACTATGTGTTAGTACAGTCAGTGTTGTAACTCCAGCTGTCCTACCCCTCAACACCATTCATCTCCACGAGGGCCTCACACCAGTACCACAGCACACACCTGCATGCAGATTGGCACTGCCATTTTTGTAAGTAAACACAGAGAAAATTTAACTAAAGAGGTATCTTCACTTCATTGCTGTTTTTGTTGGACTGCTAAAGGCATTATTTAAAACAAACAAAAAACAATCAACTGACAAGTCTAAAGAAATAACCCCACTGATCCTACAAGCTCTTTAAATGGGCAGCCCTGTTCCTGCTGATGGTCTAAACCAACACTCAGATGTTTCAGGGAAGGTGTTTTTTCTGCTGCTAAGAGGAAAAGATTTGCAGCTACACTAGCTCAATACCAATGCTAATTTTAGGAAAAGTTATCCATATTCACAAGATTGCTTATGGAAAAAAAAATCCAAAGAAACTGATGAAAGCATTTATTTCTGAAGGTCAGCAAGTATCAAAGCAGTCCCTAAGGGATGCCTTTGACTTTCCACAGTGTGCAATGAGAACTGCTTCTGCAATTTCTATTAAGCAGTCTTGTTTGGCTTTCTAATCATCTGGACTTCTTCCAGAAATCAAAGCCAAAGTTGAGATCCTCCTTTTTTGAAGGACAGTGTCTTTTTAGCAGACCAAGTTAGTTTTGAACACACAAAGCATTGAATATATAGACAGGTCTCAGACTTTACCAACAGCCCATGAGAAAGCCAGACAAGTGTCACTGTTGTTACCAATTTACCTTTAGAAATTAACACAGTACAGTGTCAGAGCTGTTCACTCATTTCTATTGCTGCTCTTGCTTCTAAGTCTTTCTGTTGAAAGTGGAAGCAAAACCCTGAAGAGCAATCCCCTGTACTCTGTGAAGTCTCTGGTGCAGCTGCCTCTTTTGGTTAGTGTTTCTTACTAGCCAGGTAACCTTCAGCCTTCCCCGTAACACCAACTTAGGAGCTACCTCATCATTTATGCATTCACCCTCCTCCTTTCAAGACTAGAATTCTAACAGCAATCATCTGAGCTCCTGCCCCTTTCCTGAGCCTGGCAATGTCCTAATGTGAAGGACAATGTTTTCCCACTTCTCCTCATTCTGTATTCATTCTTTTCTGGCCTCAGAACACCAGCTGGTAAGTATTCTGCCAAAGAGCAAGTGGCCTCTTCCTTGTCCCTTTTCCTAATACAGTTAAAAATCACAACTTAAGCTGTCTTTCTTTTCCAAGATCAGTGTCCTTTGCCATCCTCCCATATCATACCCATTCTTTCTACCCAGATGACTCAATTGCCCCTTTCCTCTTTTCCTGCAAGGTCTTCTCTTCTACAGCATTGCAGAACTTTGGTTTTGTTCTACTGAATGGTTTCTTTCTCCCAACAGTCATGTTTTTGCTTTTGGGATCCTACTCTTGATTTTTAAAAACACATTCTGATTCATGCCACTTAACTTGAGATATCTGAAATTCTGCATCTAGCCTAAGACAGCTGCTTACCTGAGGTCTCCTGGTAGTCTGCAGAGGGAAGGACCTTCACAGAGCAATCCCTTCTCCTCTAAGATACTCTTCTAGAAGAAATAGGATGACTTACACTGTGAAAGAGCCCAGGAGGGCAGTCTGGCTAGATGGGAATACCAAAACTGCTTGAAACTATGTTATCTTCATGGCTTCCCTCCAGCATACTTCCAATCTGCCTCAGTTACACTGTTATCTTCAGCTTTACCTTAAGTCCTTCAATTTTCTCTTCCATGAGGATCACCTGATACTTTAAAATCAGATATCCTGATTAAATATTCTGTTGAATATCCCTTCAAGGAAGATCTCAGAAGTTTATATCCCACCACCTTTACGTATCGCCTCTTCTGGAAAATCTATAGCTCTGCTTCAAGATAGATGGCTCCTACCGATGTGGGAGCCATCTCATCTTTTCTTTCTTGTCCTTAGACTACAGCAAGGAATGATGACAGCCCTCCAAACTTCCTACACTGAACTCCTACACCACCTTCCTTATTGCTTGCAAGATCAGTGTCATGGCAACTACCACTTCTCATCTTCCTTTTGAAAGCTGATGAATTGGTTTAGAGGCACACCATTACCAAGGCTCTTTATTTCCATTTCTGTGAAATAAGTTAGGTTGCTCTGAAAAGCCTGAAAGATCTCAGCAAATGCTGAATAAACTAAGTAGTTCATATATAAATTATACATCAGCTAACCACTACATTTTTAATGGATGCATCATGAACGTATTTTTAGATGGCTTATATTAGTCAGAACTCTGGCATCTGTTTGAAGTGATTCCTGTTCCACAGATCTGTGTCCATCTAAAACACTAGACATGAACTACTTGGACATAGCCTTTTCAACACTGTCTCCAGTAAAGCTTCGCTGATGCACAGGAGACAAACACACTTTATGGTCAGCCTTCTGACCATGGCTTAAGGGAAAAGGTGCTACTTGGTATTCTCATATACTTCATCCAGACTTACCCACTCATATATCCTTAAAAAGACAATGCATTAGAGGTGTCAGTGTAAATCATCATCATGCTGATGACAGCTTCTACTTGTCCCTACCACTAGGAAACCAGAGGCACAACACAGGCATTGGAAAGTGTAGAAGCTAGTCACTGGGGAGCCAAGCATGAAAGCTACTGCTCAGGGAGCTGTCCCCTGCCCTATAGTCACTGGGGAGTCAAACGTGAAAGCCACCTGCCGAGGGAGCTGTCCACTGCCTTGCAGGGGACATGGTCACATGGGGCTACAACTCCAGAAATACAGCGATCTGAAGCTGGTGAGCTCCAGGCCCCTTCATAATCAGCAAGTAACTGAGCCATTCCCTCTCTTCTCCCCCAAAGGCTGTCACTCACGCAGGAGCCGGCCAGCCCTCGCCAAGCCAGCGGCTCTCGCCTCCCCACTTACTCCTCTTTCCGGTGAAGCTCCTCCTCGGACTCGCTGAGCCGCTGCTTCAGGGCTGCGATCATCTCCACCGCCACATCCACCTGCCTGCTCAGGGCCCGCTCTCGCCGCTGCACCTCCTGCTTCTTCTGGGACAGCTGCACGAACGCCGCCCGCACCTCCAGCAGCTCCGCCGTCTTCTGGGACAGCTCTTTGGTAAGCTTGTCGATCCGCTTCTCGATCGTTTTGTCCACGGCCTCTACCATCCTGTTAAACTTTTCTCTGACGTGCGCCTCGAAGGAGGCTTTGGAATCAGCGGCCGGGAGGCCGGGTTTGGAAACCTCGCTGGGAGACTCGGCCGACACATAGTTGGCCAGGTAGGAGCCGGGCCGTTCCGCTGCCAGCTCCCGCGGCTGCTCGCCCTTGCCGCTCCCGCAGGACGCGCCGCCCAAGTTCAGGAAGGGCCCCGCGGGCTGCGCGGCGGAGCCGCCGGGGCTCCCCGGGCTGGCCTGGGCTGCGGGCTCCGGCGGAGACACCAGCTCCGCGTCCTTCAGCGGGGAGAACAGGCTGCTCCTGGCCAGGAGGCTGCTCTCCTGGAAGCTGTGGCTGTACTCCAGGTGCACCCGCAGCGAGGAGAGGCTCCGGAACCTGGTGTGGTCGCCGCATCGCGGGCAGCGGAAGGGGAGGCTGACGCTGCCGAGCGGCTCCGGCCAGGGGTGCCCGCCTTCATCCCGGGCTGTCTGTTGCATTCCTCGCCGGGAGGGAATAGTCCGCGTCCGCGCCCCACGGGAAACTTGGGAAACTTTCCCGGCGATTCCTCAGGGGTACCGCGCCATCTCCGCCCGGCGCCCGGGGNGCCCATGGGGGCACGATCTCGGGGCCGGAGTCTCTCCCCTCCCCGGAGCGAGCTCCTCCTGAGCCGCCTGCCGTGAGCACCTGGCCGGGGGCGTTCGCGGGGCTTTGCGGGGTCCTGTCAACACGGCAAAGCAGTGAGTGAGCTGCGCGGGGTGTGCAGGGGAGATGCTGAAGGACAACGCAATTTAAAGCACTTAAACAGCAAGACAGGACTGGCACATGCAAATAAGTATAATCTGGCCTTGGCTTTCGGGAAATATAATTATCTGTGTGACTTTAAAACTATATTTAAAAGCCAGAAAGTTTTGTGGGGTTTTTTTGTTTGTTTGCTTGGGCTTTTTTTGTTTCGTTTTCTAAAACAATGCTTTTGATTCTTGGAGTTGAAGTAATGTTTATTCTTTGAACCA
>VXBB01023152.1:51678-194604 GCA_013399915.1 Illadopsis cleaveri
TGCAGATTTTTTTTTTAATATTACTGTGGGAGTACTGCAATAAAGTTTAATTCTGTGCTAATATGTCTGTTCCTTGAGTGCAATATATAGGCAGCATCTTAAACACTGAGTAAATCTGAGCACATTGATAGTTACCTTTGATGTGATTAAGACATTCCAGTAAATTATTCACCAGATGGTACATCAAAGGAAGTTACTCAAATTGCTTTTCAGAGCTTCAGCTAATCTCTGAAGTGTGTGGGCTACCATCCAGGCTGCAACATTTTGCATGAGTTAGTTGTCCTTTATTACCTTGCCCAAATGTGGTGATTTGCCCTTCTTTTGTCATCAAGCAGTACCAAAACCCAGAAAGGAGGTCAGGAGGGAATAGCTTTGAACCATGTTTGCCTCCAGATTTGGGACTCCTGACCATTTCTTTGTAGGAGGCCAACATTGAAAGAATGTAACCATGTTTTGGTTCCCACTTTCTTGCTGTTGTCCCCTACTGTCTGTTATCTCTCTGTTGTGCCCATTGACTTCCTACCTCCTCCATGTCACAGGTACTTGGAGCTGATGCCCCAAGGTGCAGACAGATGCTTTACGAGTGCAGTGAACTTAGCATGATGGAATGCTACCTGAGGCTTCATCCACATTTAGAAGAGGTCATACTCTCCTGCCCTCTCCAGCTGACAGTAATGAGAGCCCTCATGGTCTTAAGGAACAGAAAATGTTGATGACTTTGAAGGAGCCCATTGTTCTGCAGCCTAAGCTACATGGTTTTGGCCAGTTAGATCTGAAATCAGGCAACTATTTAGCTCCTGCAATTCTTCTTTCAAGATTCATCAGGGTTTACTTGCACTCCAAGTATTTGTTTTGCTGCATTGGGGTCCGGCTCCTCATGACTTCAGTTTTCAATTCCTGATGCTGCCATTTGGATGTCCAGTTCAGCCATTCTCTCAGCATTTGGATAGGAACAGACTCCCTTTAATATACCAGTAACTGTGCATTTTCTAGCAGAGACTGTGCATCAGCCATTATATTGCTGAGCTTTAGCCTCTGTGATTTCAATCTGGAGTGGGTAGAATCTGCCCCATCAGTTACACAAAGCCCAAATTTACACAGCCATAGTGTAGGACTCTGAAATTCTGCCAACTGCTGGGGAGGCGTTTTCCAGTTTATTTGTATACATCTCTCTCTTTCAAGATCTTTTTAAACACTTTGCAGTATAATTTCCAGAAGGATAAAAGTTACTTAAATGAAAACAGCATGTACCAACCTGTTTGGTGCTGTAAGGAAGGAGGAATATTCATAGTATTCAGCCTTTTTTCAGGTAGTCTGTATCTGTTGTACAGAGTCCCATCTGACCTTAAAATAGGTTAAAGCTTCCTTAAATCTGGTGATTCCACTTTACTGAAGGTAGATAGAAAAGGGAGTATTATAAAACTGGTTTTCTTTTTAAGTGTTACTGTACTTGTTTATCTTCTGATATTTTATTTTTCTTATTCTGAATGATGAACATAGATGAGTCAGTTTTGTTTTCACTTGCCCTTCAGGCTCTCAATGCTGACATGTTTGTGGGAGCCTTTTTAATGTGGTGTAGAACTGGATTCACTATGATCACTTTGGCTACATTCAGCTGCCTCTGATTTCCTTGTTTGTGTACTGGTTTGCTTTGAAAAGGTGTGTCAGAAATTTTTGTCTTTCCCCTTTGTGCCCACGCTCCCCACACAGGTCCTCATGGCATGATGGAGCCAGTTCATAGGAGACATGAATTTGCATGGAGGTACTTTTAGGGAAGTTTGCCTGAACTATATATGGTTATATAAAAACACACAGCTGCACATCCGTTACCACTGCATACAGATGGGATTGGGAGTTTGGCTCGGGCTCATTCCCCTCATTCTGTAAAGCTGTGCCCGAAATAGGTTTGCCTATTCAGCTCAGTTAATTTGTATGCTGTGCTTTTCTTGGTGTTTGAGTGTGAACCACAGATGCACATAACTTGAGCAACTGAAACTTACCTGCATTTAATACTTGCCGTCTTCCTGTTTATTGAGAGGAAGTGAGAAGTGAATAGTGGAATCTAAGGAAAGGAAAGACCTTAGAAACTTGAAAGGAGTATTTGAGTTACCTATGTGGCAGTGGTGTCTTAGATGAGGATTCATATTACCTTTGCATGCAGATATATTCAGGAATCATCAAAGATACAACAGTGTTCATTTTGCTGCCACTGGCACTCATACCCACACAGCAGGAAAGAGGCTTTGGGTGATGAATTTTAGCATACTGATTGAATAGCACTCTGCTTGTAGGGAGAGTGAACAGGAAGGAGGAGAACATGAATATGTGTTGAGTTTGTGACTGTTTGCTGCTGGTTAGTTGTTGTCTTCTCCTCCTTTTGAGGGGAACTTCAATCTGAATGTCAGTCTTCCATCTTTTGAAATCCTACAGAAAGTCTTTTAGTGTTTTCAAATGAGTTGTCACAGCATCAAGAAAGAGAGGCACCATGCTGCAAGACTGCCCTTGGTCCTGCAGCAACTTATCCTGCCTGGTTTGCAGTCAGCTTCCAGCCTTCCTGCAGGCTCTCCAAAGTCATAATCCTCCCAGCAGGAAAACCCTGGCTGGAGCTGACTTCACAAAGTTGTTGAGCTTTCCTCTTCTCTACCCCTACTGTTGCATGTTCTTATGGGAACATAGAGAATAAAGGGTTCTCGTATGGGTTGATTTGCAGTATTTAGTCCATACGTGGTGAGAGTTCTCAGGTGTGAGATAGCTGTGGGCATATTTTCCAAACAACAGGAGAAGACAGGCTGTGGGGAGAGGTGTCAGCAGTAGATATGGCTGGAACTTCAGCCATTTTGATTTTTCTTCCAAAAGAGTGACTTCAATTCGTTAGGAGGATAAAGAAATTATAACTAACACCTCTTGAGAGGAAAAGCTGGGGGGACTTACCTTCCAGTCAAGTGACTCTACTGTGCTTATTTTGAAAGGGAAGAGGAACATACCAAGTTTCCAGTGCCTCTTGTTCAGAGTTTGAAAGTCTAAACTCTGAGTTGTAACATTAACAAGAATAAACTGGAGCCTTTTAACAAAGCCATTTCCCTCCTGCTCCTCATGTGAGCCAGAGTGTAGCAGCACCTCTGTCTACAGCACTGAGGCTGTCAGGTCTGGTACTCCAGGACAAGTAACAGCAACTGGGGAGGGTCAGGACATCACTGGTGGCAGCAAGGGACAAACCTAGCATGGCTCTTCAAAGAAAATGTTTTATATGGCTGAAACAAACTGGCCTGATGTAAGCCAGCTCCTTGCAGCACACGAGTTTCTGTTCAGGATTAATTGTGGGATTAGCTACCAGGTTGCTGTTCCCAGATCTCTTTTGAAATGAGAAAGGGGAATCTGCAGGAGAAAGGGGTCATATGTTTTTGGAAGAAGCTGCCCACTCAAAACAGGAGACTGAAAAATGGCAAAAAACGTGTCAGAATATCTTTAAAGAAAGATTTCTCCCTATGGCAAAGTCTTTCCCTCACTGGGACTTACAAAAATATAGACATTTTCTCCAAAGGAAATAAAAGCACAAAGCTTGCCATCAAAGCAGAATTTCAAGCTATTTCATTCAGACAGCATTCTTTCTGCAATGGGCACCACACGGTAGGGAACCTTGCTTTTACAAGTTCATATCACATGCCTTCCACGTTTGAGGAACTATGTGCAAAATAAACCGTGCTGATTTCCCAGCTGGAAAAAGTGCCCCAAATGGCCAAAAAAGCCTGAGACTTGTCACCTATATCTAATTAGCAGACTTGATGCCTAGTCCTATGAGCTTGGGTGTTAAAAGTTCTTAATTCACATAGAAAGAGACGTAAGAAGAACAGTGTTAAGGTGTGGTGGCAAATTCAGTGCTCTGCAATATTCCAGCATGTGGGAGAGCAGCTCCAAGCCCTGTGGGAAGCAGTGGAGCTGGGCTTCCCCTTTCCCCTGCATCCCTGGCATCTGTGCCAGGACTCCAAGAGTTCAGCTGAGAGGCAAAAAAGTCTCATGGCCCAAGAAATAAAAGGTCATCTAAAGGTCAAAGATCACAAATCCAAAGGTCACCTGGGGGTCAAAGGTCACAATAGGGAAATGTAATGTAGAGGTCACAGGTCAAAGTCATGCAGAGGTCAAGGGTTACCAAAGTCCTGGTGCTAAATGTTGTTACAGAGGTCAAAGGTCACAAGAAAGGAGAAGTATCACTGTTAGCAAGGGGTCAAAGGTAACAAAAAGCCAAAGGTTATTGTAAAAGTTAAAGGTCATGCAGAGCTCAAAGGTCATTTGGGGCCAAAGGTTTAGCACACAGATGCCAAATGAGAGACAATAGGTTTGTTTTCTTAGATCAAATTCTTAAAAACCCCTTCTTGAACTTCTGGGCATAGTTCATCAGGAGCCTGCTCAGGCCCTCAGGCACCATGCTAACCTGAGCATCACACCTCATCTGAGACAGTCAGGGACTAGGAAACACATTCCTGCCTCTCAGCTCTGTGCCTCCACACCCTGGAGAGGAAAGCCCAGCCACCTTTGGGGCTGTCCTCCTCCAAAGGGCACTCAGGGAACCCAAGGAAGCCCCTGAGTCACCCTCCTGCCTGGTCCTGCTCATGTTGGAGGCTGGTGGCCCTTGGTGGCATGTGCTACACCAGGATGCCCAACAACAGCAGCTGGGCAGATGCTGAGATTACCCCAAAACTATTCCACTTTTTGTCAGAAAATAGTAGAGATTGTCTCATGGATGAGGATTCTGTAGCTTTAAGATCAAAATACATTGCAGATGATAATATATTATAAAAGCTAAGCTATTTTTGGGAGGAGCACTCTTACATGGCTGATAGTAAAGCCCAAGTAATGGACGAAAAGAATCCACAGCTCATCTCATTTCAATTTTAATTTATTTGAAAATGTTGTTTGTTGCCATATTCTGGCCAGGTAAAGCTATCACAGCCTGAAATGGATTTTGGATGAACAGGAAGTGACAGCACGAGCAAAGAAGTTTCCACACAACATCTGGTCATACAAACAAATCAATTCAATTGCACAAAGCCCACAGTTCTTCCATCACTGGTCTTGCTGGAAATTAAAATATTAATATGAATGATGATAGATTTTTGCAAAATGATGTCTCCACTGAAGTTTCAATTAGCAGAACTATTGCCAAGTGCTGGTTGGAATGAAGCATTGGAAAGATAGAACCTCAGTCAGTGTTTATGGTCCTTTCAACTAAAATTCAATTTAATTTCAAATTTCAATTCAATTTCAAATATCCTTTAGGCATTTTCTGTGTTCAGATAAGAATTTTTATATCATGAATAAAATACCATTACATTTCCTATATAGTATCGGTAATTATATGACTTAGAATTATTTGATTTAATTTTCTTAAGTAAAATCTCAAATTCATGTCAGTTTCTATAGCCAGGGACTTGAATGCCACTGAGAATTTGCCATGTTGCTTCTGGTTCCTACTGGCAAGGGCTACTTGGTCTTTGGGGTCACGTATCAACAATCTTAACATGTGATTTTTAAGAACCACTACATTTGGGGCACTTTTCTACATGTGATAATGCAGTAACTCAGAAGGAACACAAAGGAAAAGTATACTGAAAAATACCCAGGCTGTGAAGCATACAGTACACAGCAGTTCTTTCAAAAGGAGGAAAACCAATACAAAACAAGAGGAAGGGAATAAAATGTCAGTTAGGGCAATAAAAGGTATTTTATTCTCTGTTTACTATTACACAATGTTAATAAATTCGAACCAACAGGTAAACCTTAGCTTGGATTCAGAAGAATACTGACAAAACTTAGTGGAATGCTACAAACTTTTCTGCAGCTTGAGTGTAGTCATTTCTGTTCCCCAAAAAAACTTGGCTCTGCAGCTTTTCCCATTGATGTCATATATTAAATGATTCCATATATCAAATTCATTCTGCTCAGTATCACACAGGGACACAGAAGACAGTTCAGACTTGTGTCTTTAATGTCATCTGAAAGTATACTGATTTTATTGGATGCTTAGGGACAATACTATTCCTTCACACTCTTTCCTCTTTTTCCTGATATTCATGTGAGCTGTTCACTTTCACGTTGGCATTATGTGTAAAGGTCTGAGGGATCACCTGTTGCTGTCCTGGGAGAATGACTGAGCAGGCTGGAGGCTTCTGCTGGGTAGGACTGAATGGGGGAATGAATGAGAATTTCAAAGTTACTGGAGAGGGGCTCACTTAAGCCAACAGGCTTCCTATATGATAAAGAGAAGACATGATATACAAGAAAGGGACAAACTCAGAAAAAAAGTACAGGTCACTCATTAGTTCCTACATGGTAGTGAGAATAAAGCCTAGTTTTCTCCAGTGTTTTAGCTTTGCTGGTAACGTGCAGTTTTCAGATTGCAGCCAAGCAATGCTCAAACTGGGCAGGAAAGATGATATGGCTGCACAGCTGGCCTGGAGTCCTTTGCCTCTTCTGCAGCAGGCTGCATGTGGAAAGGACAGAAATCTGTTAGATGGGGTGAAATTCACCTGAGCAGGAAGGCAAGGCGTTGTTTGTCTCTTGTTGCAGCCCTGCACTTCTCTAAATGGTACTCACTGTGGAAGTGTTAGGCAGTGTCTAGCTGCAGAAACGAGCCTCTATTACACCTGGTATTTTGTGCCAAATGGCCTATGTTAAAGAAATCTCCTCTGTGATGCAAACTGAGGTGAGTTTCTTGTCCTTCGAGGGACAATTTTATTTCTGTTACAATGAATGCTACCCTTTGCAATTGCTAAATCTGCACTGTTCAGAGCAAGGTGGACTGTCTTTAATACCACTTTGAAGGCCCTACCTGTGAGCATGTGAGAAGGTTCTGTCAAATGGTTTTATGCACAAAGCAGATTCTTCTCAAAAGGAGGCTCTGAAGTCAATGACATGTTTTATTCACAGGAGCTAAAAAGCGCAGTGAACTAAAGATATGTATGTAGGTAGCAAACAAATAAACAAACTGTGCTCTAGATAATCTAACACATACGTATCCTTGTAAAAATTGAATAAATAAAAGTCCTTGGGAAATACTGTGCTCCTGCCACTGCCACGTGTGAAATGAAACATAGATACATTGACAATTTGAAAGATAGGTAAGAGTCAATATGTAAAAAGACTCCTGAAAACAGATGTTTTCACATATACACCTGTCTCTCATGCTGTGGGTCTTGAAGGCCGTGTGACCAGACACTTCTAGCTCCATCTGAGTCTGGGAACTGAAAGAACATGTGTTCACCAAAGGAAAAAAGATGGATTGTGCCATGGTGTTTTCCATCTTTTCTTCAAATTCCTTGCCCCCAGATGGCTGCTAACTTTATATAAACTTGCAGCCAAGGATCCTCCCACAAGGGGCAGGAGCAGAGCCCAAACTGATCTCATCCAAAAGGGCCTTGGTTCCATCTCCAAACTGATTCATGCCTATGTTAAACTCAGGTGAGCCTTCCCAGCATGCAAAATTCCCCACACAGTTTCTCTCCAAGGCTTACATGAAATCTGCAGTGCTGCCTGGGATTAGAGCCCTCTGTCCATCCTCTCTTGAATCACTTTTTCCCAGACTCAGGCTATTTGGTTAGATCAGTAAGTTTAGTTTAGAGATGCCCAGAGGCAAAACCATTAGTAACAAGAGAATGATCCCTCAGAGGCATAGCCTGGAGAAGCTTCTTTGCCATGGATGATTTTCTAGCCAGCTCTTGAGATGACTGCCAGTAAAGTACACTTGGTGGCACGTAAACCATTATGGTGCCAAATATGTACAAAACTTATTACCTCTAAAACTGTCAAAGAAGTTCTCTACCAACCTAGCAATATCATGTCATAAGATAATTTGAAAGGAATGCCTAAAAAGTTGTGTGACTAGGGTGGTAATGAGAAAAACTTGTTCAGATTAGTAATGTGTGTACTGTCTGCATGCAAGCTGCCAGTGAAGTTCTGGGTGCTTCACTGCTTAGTGGTGCCAACTGGCTGCTAAAATCCATTCAGCAAGAGTGTGTGCTTGTCTGTGGAGCAGGCAGATGTAGCAACACACGTGTGTGAAAGAACCTCTCACAAAAGTGTGTGAGAGCTGTACTTCTGGAGACTTTAAGCAACACAAAGGGCAGATGAGGAGCAAGAGCCCACTTGTATCTTTCAAAGCTGCCTCCTGGGCTGGTGTTTTGAAGATGGAAGTTAATTCACTTCTCAAGGGGACTGTATGACAGCAGGGGTAATTTTAAAAAAATGAAGACTCTGTTGTGAGTGTCCACACTATGAAATAAATTAGGAAAAGATGGTCTTCATGTTAGGTAGTGGCTTGCTTCTGCTGGTGTTTTCTCTCACAGAATGTAATGCCTTATCTATGTAAGCAGGGTGACTTAGTGTTGCAGAGATTGTTGATGGACAGGGAAGACATTCCTGATCAGGGAAGGAATAAAAGAAAGCAGAGATTTTAATTTGTTGGTTAAAACAGCCTTAGTGCACAAACACTGTTAGAAAAAACGTATTTGGGGGTTATCTTGAACAGGTGTCCCTCTGTATCAGACTTGGATAACTTCCCCTCTAGGTCTGCATTAGCTTTTTAAAGAACCTGTTATAAAAAATGTACTTGTTGTTTGTTGGTTTTTCTTTAAACATCCTGATTGCTTTTTGATGACACTGTACAAACACACGGTTAGAATCAAGTGCTAGAAATAGCTTCCTAGAACTCAAATTGATTTTTAGATAAGAAAGTAAACACGTGCATGTGTGCAAGTCATGCATGCATCCAGGCAGAACTAGTTATTTTTATTCTTCTAGATGAAATTGTCTGTAAAAACATGAGGTGCTATTTATTGTTACCATAATTTTAATTTAAAATGCTAACAGTGACATGAAGTGTTGTCTCAGCTCATTTAACAGGCTGTGAAATGGTTTGAAGGATGATAGAAATGTCTGAAAAAACAACCTCAGGTAAAATGTAGTTACTTATGTTTGCTACACAACCCCCAATTTTTCATAATGATGAGTAAAAATGGGTCATCTTGTTAGGCAAAAAATATTATCATTAGCAAGAGATGTTTCCATCTCACATTGAGGAGAACACATGCACAGCGCAGTTTCATCTCCTCCCCACGGTTTGACTTTGAGGGGAAGTGGAATAGGGGAAAAAAAATAGCTGGACTGGTTTCCTTCAGTGCAGCTGTGGTAAGCTTGAAGAGAAGATGTGCTGCCCATCACCTCAGCCATGGGGTGTCTGCAGGGTCCTCTGCAGCAAACTTCTCCTCTTGGATCCTTCCACCCTATGAAAATGATATCTTAGTCCCTCCTACGTGTGAATGGACAATTTCGATCCAACACCACAGTGATTCTACCAAAAAGCATCACTAGTTTAAAAGATGCAGTCTGACTCTGGGCTTATTCCCCAGCCTTATAACAACTCCCTGCTGGGGTCCCAGTTTTTACAAATACTTCTTGTTTCATTATGGCTATTTGAGGTTTCAAGGAGGCAAGTTATTTCACATTGGTATTGCACTCTGAGGGGCAGAGGCAGAGACTGGATTTAGGGAGAAGTTTGGTGGAGGCACAGCAAGTAGGGATGCTGAGAATAGAAAAATTACCTGGCAGTTCTAAAAACTTAAATCCTTTTATCCGTATGGATGTATTTCTTTAATCTAAGCACTTGAGTGGATGAATTGTTCAATATTTTTTTCAGTATCTATTTCCATAAGAAACAGGACATAATTTGCAAGCCAGATTTTCCTTAAGGACCAGAGGCTTAAAACCTCTGATTTCTAACCAGAAATGGTTATTATGTTGCACATTTCAGTAAATATATTGATAGTAATGAGACGATTTTTTTTTTCCCCACTGTCCTATTTTCATGAAATAACATTTACCTTAATCCTTCTTGCTTTGGCTCACTCTTTCTTGGCCTGATCTGTATGACAAATGCCCATTTATACAGCTGGAACCCAACTCAGGACTTAGAAAAATGCAGAAAAACTACAGCTTTGTGGCAAGGCAGGAAAAACTAAGGAGCTGCAGATGGTCATAGCCCCAGGTGTGAGTGGGAAAGCTATTGAGACAAACCAATCTTGTACTAATGAGAAACATTTCTTAGGGCACAGTGAGAGTTTGCAGTGGAGTATAGATCCCTATCCATGTTCCTTTGAATATCCTCCCTGAGACTGGATCAAAACAATCCAAATAGTGTGTGAAATGCAAAGAAATGAATTTACACACTATTGAATTTACAGGGCTGTTGTGCCTCAGTTATTGGGACAGCTGACACCTCAACATGTGTGGTGGTAAGGGTGAGTCGCTGTTTATTTCCTTAGCAATGCTGCAGTGCAGGGGGAACCTGAGTGCAGGTGGCTGCACACAGGGCAGCTGATGTTTGTTGGTCTCCAGAGCACATTGCTTTGCCATTGCCATTTTCCCCTCTTTTGATACCTATATTCCAGTACTTGGAAAAAACAGACCAAACTACAAATTCGCTACAGATGGAGATTGTTCCCAAGTATTCTGTTCTGCAGAGATGTTCTACATTGTTTGGGAAAAACAAAGAGACCATCTGCAAACACTCAGCCTGGATCTACCTTCAGGAAAAAAAAAAATATGCCAATCCACGAGCTAACTGGAGAATTGCTCCTTTTACCTGGGTGAATGCTATCAGAAGTGGGTTTACATGTGCTCTCACAGCAATAGGTGGAAGTTCTCTGTCTATCAAAAGGAAGATGATTTTCTGATATTATTTTTTCATATAGGAGTTTACCTTTAGATTTGTGATATTCTCAGTGCACTTATTCTCCATTTCTGATTCCAAGTGGCAATCCATTAAATGATCCAGTGACTTCTCACTTGCTTGTGCAAGATCAATTGGGAAATATCCTAACAGGGCTAACCCTGAAACCAGAACACAGAGTGCCCAGTGAGATGCTCCCATGACACAAACTGGTGACTTCACCAGCACACTGCCTAGCAAACATTTGGATGTAGCTGTCTCAGGTGGACATTTTATACACCAAATGCCACCTGCAGTAAATGCCCAAGAAATCAAACCAGACTTTGTTACCAAGAGGAATCTGGTAAAAGGTATGATAAGGAAGTGACTGCAGAATCTCCAGGAAACCCTCCTTGTATGGAATGTCCCTGTAATATGGAGCTGAAAGGACCTCTCTGGGTTTGAACAGTAGTGTTATTTTTGTGTGACCATTTCTCTGTGTGTATAAATGTCCCCCTATTAGCAATGGATCCAAGCAGCCAATTTCAACCACCTTTGATTTTGAAAGGAATTAAGGATAACCTCATTCCTTCAACATCTGTAAAGATAGAAAATGGAATAGAAAAGACAGACCACATAAATTTCTAAACTTAGGGAAAGGCTGCAAAACTTATGCTTTGCTAGACACTGTGTGTCCACACGGTCTTCTCAGCTGGAGAAAGGCTTTTAGTGAAGCTGTCAGTCACCTGTGGGGATCCTTGTCCAACAGGATGCTTCTGATGGGGTTGATTCTGTGCCTGTGTAGGAGCCACATGTGAATTGGCTTCAAAACCAATGCCCCTGGTCTCCCAAGCAGAAACAGAGGAATAAATGTGACTGTTATACTTGGATTTAGTCACTCATCCACTGTCTTGGGCATGGGCAACTTTAAGATGTAGAGGATGATCAAACTGCAGTTTAAAGTCATGCAATGTTTAATTTGATTGTTAAGGTTTTCAGGTTTGATCTCAGGAACTGTTTTCCAAATTCATATGGGGATGGATTTTATGTAATTTATTATTTCTGTTATAAAATGTATTTTGAGTGCATTTATCTCATATAATTATTAAAAAAGGCTACATTAATTTAATCTGAAAGCATTTCAATATAGGATTGACATCAGGAATACTGTGAGGAGTCAGTTTCTGGCCTCTTATCTGGAAAAAAGAAAAATAATTCCTTGTACTTTCTCAATCTTCTACAGTTTCTTTTAGAAATTCTACAGGAGCATGCAATGGTCAACAAAATATTTCATTGAAGCACCTTGGTATCAATGTTTAGTTGATGGCATCACACAGACGTGATGCCAGTGCCATCGGGAGCACTATAGGAGTTGAAGGAGAACTGCAGAACATTAAAAAAAAATCTTGAGCAGAAGATGAACAATGTCTCAGGGTAAAATTAATCTGAGAACACCTGAAATAGTCAGTTTATCCTAAGCTGTTCTGGCCTCTCTGTCTAATTATTGCAGAAAGATAAGGGTGATGCATTCTAGCTGACTTAGGCACCTGCATGTTATAGGGTGACATCTTCAACGACTGGCTCCAGGACTACCTTAGAGAAGAGACCTACTTCACACTGCTCAGTTAGCTAAGATGGAGCCTATGAAGTTTTCTCTTGCCATAACTTTCACCATGATAGGGTTGAGCTTTAGCTCACTGTCAGAGATTATTAATTTTCACCTTATCCAATCAAAACTGAACCTGAAGCACGTTACAATAAGGTAGTTACCCATATTTAAGTTGTTTTGTAGGACAACATGTTGCCCTTCTGCCCAGCTAAGAGAATGGAAAGACTTTCCTTAGCAGGAAATGAAGAACTGAGTTACTGAGGCTCCAGTAAGCAGTCAGGTAAACACCCTAAATTCCAGAGTCTCTGCCAATTTCACCAATCTGTAGTGGTCACATCCTGTGGCAATCACAGCCAGTGGCAATCAATGGGAACAGTTTGCTCTTCAGTTTAAAATTAAATAAGTAGTCAGTTATAAAAAGCTTTTGCAAATTCTTTCCCACGTGTCCAGTACAAATCTTCATGGATTTCCATTTAGGATAAATCTGAAGAGGAATTGAATGCATTTCTACTGGCACACTGTGATGATATTCAAGGAGTAGGTGTAGCAAGCTGTGGGAACTAAGAAATTAAGAAAAATACTGCAGTGCAGTCAAGAGTAGGTGTAGACATTTTGTACCTGCTAAACCAAAATGATGGGCCTAACATTTAAAATAATATGCTGATCTAACACTTGAGCAGAACTGTGATTTAGATAGACAATGATCTTTACTCTGCCATCCAGTTTCCCTAATACTAGAAGGAAGCCAAATGCTTTGCAATGCAAATCAAGTGGCAAATAAAAGGATGGTGTGATTCATCTGAAGAAAACGTTTCACTTTAGAAACCCCAGAAGGTAGGATATAGATCCCCTGTTTAATTCACCCTACTCCCTTCTGACTTCTCTGCATTAGCAGCAGTGACTGTGCAGGATTTTCCTTGTTTTGTAGGTTGTGCCTTGGGTTTCTCTGCCATTCAGTGGAGGTTTGTCTGGAGAAAAAAAACATGGTTACAATGCTTCCTTTTTTTGTTGCTGTCTGCTGCATTTACTCTTCAGTAAGGGAGCAAGCAGAATAGTTAGTTACTAGTTGAATCCCAAATCTCTGGCTAATGCAGATGGCATAAAGCCTTCCTCAAGTTAGTTTGTGTGCTGTAACAGCAGCAGGAGAGCTTTGTTGGAGCTAGACATGAAGTGTGGAAAGAACATCTCACTTCACTCTAAACCTGTAGAAATGCCTTTTAAAGCCTCAGTCTCATGCTCCCTTACAAGCTAATACTAGAAGTTTGGTGAACTGTTTAATTTTTTAATTAAGTATCTGACAGATCCACGGAATTATGAAACCTGATTTTAAAATGAAAAAAACTAACATCTTTAGAAAGTGAATGCAACAGGGGACCAAAGCAGAAGCAGATGCAAGAATGTGAGAAGCCAGACTTTGCAGAAACATGTTCCTAATGTACTGGAAAATTGGACATTTGAACCAGCTGAAGAGCAGATATGTACTGAGCTTAAGAAGATACTATTCATGTTCCTTGGGGCTGAGTCCTACACATTTACCTGCCACTGATTTCTTAAGGGCTCCAATTCAAGTCAACGTCAGAAGGAGTGTGTAAGGGCTGCAGGCAGGGGCTCTTTATGCTACTAGCAGTCACATTTTGGGACTTTATTAAGACTCAGATTTGCTGAACAGACTGTACTGCAAAACGATGCTAATTAGCATCTAAAATTCCTGGACAACTGCCACAGATTCCTGGGAGCTGTCTACACCACCAGCAAAAATGGTTTTAGAGATGCTGATTGCCTGAAATAATTTGGGGTATAACTTGTCCTTTTGCAGTGATTTTTATTGTATCCATGTAGTCATCCTGGCTTTTGACAAAACCCTGTTGGAGCATACCTGAGAGCTGTTCCCAGGAGTCTTGGAGGCAGTGCTTCTGGAAAGATTGAACCAGTGGATTTGTTCTAGAGTCTGACCCAAACTGCTTGGGATGATGCTGGATAGGAAGTGTTTCAGTGTGTCTTTTTCACAGGTTGTATTAATTTTCCATGGTAGTGCACTATTTGGTGAGTTGGTGAAGGGTTTTGGCAAGGCAAAGTTACAGTAATTAATTCCTTATTAGTTTACCTCTACAGTAAGGTTATTATTTCCAGCTGCTCCCACAGTTTACATCAAACTCATCGAAGAGTTTCAGCCATTCAGTCAAGGCTGTAGCCTCACTCAACTTTGGTCACGCATCAATTCAATGATAATACAGTTCAGTTCACCTGAGACTTTCACCTGTTTGGTTCAATTCCAGTCCATGACTTGTTACTGTTTCTAGTTTTCTTCTGTAGCCTAGAAAATTACCTGTAGATTTTTGAGGCTCAGATCCCATCCCTGACTGATTCAGGAGAGGCCAGACCCCACTTTAAGAGATATGCCATACTGTAAAGCAAAAGGGCATTCTGATCTGTCATCTCATGTTCTCCCCTCATTTGGTGGATTGCTTTTGCTATAGCCAAAATCCTGAACTCTGCAGCAGAGACAGGAACCCAAGGCTTATCCTGGGTGCATGAAGCACCAGGATTAGGTGGAGACTTTAATTTCAGCCTCTCTCAAGCCCACTCTTAGATTTATTGGCTGTCCATATGCAGCTCTAAGTATCATACCTTGATTAAACAAAAGCCTTTTGGCTCCCTGATGGGATTTCACCACTGAATGAACTGGACAAAGACTTCTTTTGGGAAAGTCACAGTACCTAAAGAACAGGAGGGAGTATCTAAACAACAAGAAAAAATATAGCATCCATAAATATATAACCTGGGGTAGAGACGGAGCAGAACAACAACAACTTCCCAGGCAAGTGGAAGAGAGAGCCCTTTATTGCAAAACCCAGGCCTTTTAAAGCAGTTAGGCCTTTGTCAGTTACATTCCAATTAAGCACAACAAATATAATTCAACCAACCACCATAAACCACAGTATGAACATGTAATGGTTATATAATTTGTTTTTCTACCTCTGATTCAGCTGAGTCACTTTCCCATAGTCCTTTTGTACTTAGCCGAAGTAACAGGCCTGAGCCATGACTTTACAAGGGTAACAAGGCCTTTGTTTTATAAGGTTTTACCTATACACAACAGGGTAGGGCTTCCCAGCTGTGGCATGTGCCCTGTTGGTGGTATGCAGAGGACTTCAGGATGGCATGAAGGTATTTAATGAATAATCTGAATGCCTCTCCTTGCTCTGAGAAACATGGCCCAAGACGGAGACAGGAACTCCTGAACAGCTGCCTCTGCCATCTCTGCCTCCAGGTGAGATGAGCACTCTGGAGGGAAGCAGAGCTCCTGTCCTCTGCCTTGCACCAAGGAATACATACCTTTGGTCCAGAAATTCATGATTTTCCTTCAAGGTTAGGCCGCTGTGTTTGTGCCCCAATTGTAAATGTCAGAGGTCCAGCTGAACTGCTGAGCACCTATGTGAAATCCTGATGAAGCAATGAGGCTTTAAAAATTTTCCTTTTTAACTGCATTTTCTTATACTTTAAATAAGCATATGTTAGCCTGGAGAGTTCTGTCTTCTGTAGAAAGCTGTTAGCAACACTGTGTATCTCACTCATTCCAGCACATTTTACTTCCCACAAATGTTGACAACCCTGTGTGAAGCAATGAGGATCTGCGCTTCTGACCATCACGTGTCAAGAGAGGAAAGCCAAGAAATCAGGGATGAGGAATGGATGGGAGACACTATTTAGCTCATTTGTTTCATCTGCCGAAGACAAACAGAGCTGTAAAACTGGCAGCAGAAGAGAGATGCCTCCCATTCCTCTCCAGTCAATCTAGTGAATAATTAATACACTTTCACTCAGTATATAACAGTATACTTTTAACGATACGTGCTACTAGTGCAGCTATTGAAGTACCATCATATTAAAGATGCATAATTAGATGAACTGCAGGAACCCACGAACACGGTTAAAAATTCATGGCATGCTTTGGAGCAGCAGTGGTTGCGCACTGTGCAGCCGTGGGGCAGCTGCCGTGAGCCGCTCCCTCCCGCTCCCCGTAAGGGCACTCACTCATCAGAAAGAGGAGGCGCCGGCTTGTTTCAGGAAAGTAAATTACCGAGGAAGAAAGAAGCCAGGAAAGGTTCTGTCCTGGCCTTTATTACTAGCACTCGCTTTTGTGGCTAAACATGAGGGGGTGACCGCTGCGGTCAGTGGCAGCCGGCAGCACTGAGGCGTGTGCGCAGGTTTCCCTGCCGAGCCCGTCCCGCGGGGCGCTGCTGGGGCCGGGGGCGGGGCGGCCGCGGCCGTTGTCGGGGCGGGAGGTTTGAACGGCGGCGCCGCCGAGGAGGATGAGGATGATGAGGAGNCGGCCGCCCCGGCAGAGCTGCTGCTTCGGTCCGGGCCGAGCTGGGCCCCCGCTCACCCTCCCCTCCGCAGGCTCTCGGAGCTGCTCCTTTGCACCTCTTTCATCTTTCAGCCACTGTTTCCGATTCATGAGGGTTTTTTTACACCTCGACCTTGTTAAAAACCCAAATAAGTTGAACTCGGGAGTGTCTTTGAAACTGTGGCTGTCAATTGCAGTAAACACTCATTTCTGTCTTTAGCTACAAAATGTCCAAGCTGGTGTCTTGACTTCATAGCCCTTGTTTTAACACAGTGCCCACTGCCTGGCTACTTGCTTACCTTAAATAGATATACTATACTTACAGGGTTTAGATGTAAACCACTGTGGCAGTAAATCAGATGTACCTTGGAATAAGATTCTGAAAGCCTGTAAATGAAGTTACCAATTAAATGAAGTAAAATTTCTTCCTGTCCTACCTTCAGCAGCATCCAAACATTTTTTCTCAGCTGTTGTTGTTCTTTTTGTTTGTTTTGTGACTGCATTGCCTGTGTAATACTAGAAAAACTTGAAATTTCTTATACTATGTATACTTAGGTGGGGAATACAAAGACACTTTTTGGAAGTGTTGCTTAGGTAGTTCCTGAGTGTGGGGCTGAAAATCCCAGCAGATCTTAATAATCTCATCTGGATTGTGCTGCCACTGGGGGGGGAAGGATGGACCCACAAGGGAAGGTGCATCGGTAGACGGCATATGGCAAAACAGTGCTGTGTCATTCCTCCGAGTCCAGATGGAGTGCCTGTATTTTTAGACAGAATGGAGGGGGGAAAAAGCTGACCAATCTCTTTTGACAAAGAACTTCATACATTCCCCAATCAGGCTGCTAAGTCCTTCCTTCCTTCAGATGAGATTTATATGGTGTGAGTATTTAAGATATGGCCCAACAGCCATTTACTGCTAGTCCAGAATATTTTATGTGAGCCTGGCTGAGATGTAGTGTGGACTGAATGCTTTGTGTAGTTCTTGAAAGCCCCAAAATGGATACATGCAGATGCCCCAAATAGGAGTATTTATTTCTTCACTGTAGTTCTGTAACAGGTGATAGATGTGGAGAGGAGCAGGGATGTGGAGCTGGGGCAGTGCAGGTGCCTGCTGTCTTGGGAATTATTAGGGGGAAGTAGGATGTCATTCTTTGGAGCTTTGTAGCAGCTGATTTATTAGTTTAGGCTCAGAGAATAAGTAATTATTTCTTAGGGACAGGTGTGGGCCCTGCTTAGGTTTTCATAGCTATGTAAAATTTGACTCAGAAGAAAAGAAGATGGATGAAAGCTATTTACTGTTCTTTTTTTGTTTGTTTGTTTTCTTTTCTGGGATGAGCCCTAAGCAAAAGTGTGAGTCCTAAGCAGGTGCTGAGAATGCAGAGGTGTTGTTGCCTTGCTTTATCCCCTTCTGGCTGTGATTGAAACTTTGAAAAGCAAATCTGTGAGGGTTAAAAATGGGATGGTCCATGGTGCCATATGGGGTCCCAGGATTTAATATATCAGATATAGAGAATACCAGCAGAACTTCTGTGAAAAATAGCTCTCATGTGAGCTTTGGGAGCTATTTACCCCCAACCACCCATGAACTTGTTAATTCCAGAGGTAGTTGGAGCACTCTTGTTTAATAATGAGAAAGAGCCACTCTTCACTGACCTGCAGAGTATTTGCAATGCAGCCCTGCAATGCCATGACAATATTTTGTTATTCACTCTGTTCTTCACATGTCAGAAATATTTGGTTTGGCCAGGGATGGCCACATGACAAGGTAATGTGTATCAACCATCAGTGGCATCTAGCAGGCCTTTGGGAGACAGCAAGCAGTCTGTGCTCCTTCACCTTAATTATTTTCTGGCCTGGTGTGGGTTGACATCTTTGGAGTCTCAAGTGAGGAAAAATGCACATTCATAAATGTTTTCTGTGAAAGTAGGCAGGAAAAAGTTGACTTCCCAGCAGTTTCTATAAAACCTTTAAAAGCCCTACTCCTTCGAAATACAGAGATGGTGAATTCTAGTGACTTGCCAGCCATGTTAATTTACTTCATAGTTTGAATGAAGTGTGCCTGACATGATTTAGTCTTGAAGCCACCACAGCTGTTTGACTTTTCAGTTCATGGCCTGATGCAGCTGAGTATTGGGATAAGTCTCCCTTTTTTTTTTTTTTTTTCCTTCTGCTGTTACCTGAATTTCTTATCAACCATAAGTCAAAAAACCAGAATTTCTTCACTTTTTTAAAGACAGCCAAAGAGGTGATGAGATTGAGTTTCTGATTTAAAATATTTCAGACATTTTCTTCAGTTTAAAGTTTATTTTAGGAGGGTTGTTAATTTATAAGCTTTGTTCAGTTAGCCCTCTCTAGGGCCATATGTTACTATTCTATGAATGACACATGGAGGCACATAAATTTTTAGTAACTTTCAGATGGTACAGTGAATTAATCTCGGTTTGGAATTTGCATGTATAATGGGTATAGTAAATCTGTTTTGTCCCATGTTTTACTCATTTGTTCCTGACGAGACAGCTACCATTCTACATTCAGTAACCATTGCAATAGCTGTGCATAATTAAAACCCAGAGTTCTCTATCCCAGCTGCAGAGGATGTAAAAAATTGAGAACAGTGTTAGTTGGTTTTTCATGTAATCTTTTGGGGTTTTTTTGCAATTTAGGGATGTGACACCCAAGAGAAGCTGAACTTTGAGGTCCGCATGCGAGAAGGGATCTGCCGGCTGCTGGCGGTGAGCACGCAGAGGGAGCAGCAGCTGCGTGCTGTGAAGGACCTGATGGTCTGCAACGCTCGAATCCGGGCCTACAGGGCACTGCTGCAAGGCCCCCGGGAGGAGCCCGGGCACGGCAGGATCCAACAGCAGTGAGTAACAGCTCCAATTCACGGGCAGCAGGAGGAAGCAGGCTTTTACTTACGTGAATTTTTAGCAGCCTGTCTAGGAATGTGGATTTAAATCCTTCCCTATCTCTTAAACATAAATTACTGCTGCCTTGAAGTATTACTTTTTAAAATAATTCCATTATCTCCTTTTTGCTTTAGAAAATTAAATACAAGTCGTATTTTCCTGGGTAGATTTTGTTTTTGACATGAAACTCTAATTTAGCATCAAGTAACACAATGGACATATTTTCATGACTATCCTTAGCATACCAAAAGGTACCTAGCCAAGGCTGATGGGACTAAACAAAGCTGTCGAGTCAGAATACAGCTGTTAGTATTTTAGATGCTTTCTGTTGTTATCAAGCATTCTTTAATAATGGCCCCATCATGGTTAATTGGTACCCTCTGCCGGCCACTTGTGTTAACTACAGCGATGTGATAAATGCAACACTCAGTGGGAAGAAAAGTAGCTGAAAATATTCTGACTTTATAACTCTTGAAGGAGCTAAAGTATGTGTGTTTTATTTGAATAATGTTACAAATTTCTGGTCTAAATGGAATTTGTTTGGGGTGCAATGTTGAGAATCGTGGTGCAGAGACATTATTGCTCTAGGTTAGTAATTTAATGAAATATTATGTTGCAGTTTAGGATAGAAACTCTTTGAATACATGCTTGGCTCCAGTTAATTGTATCTGTAGGAGCAGTTCCACTACTTTTTGATTTCAGAAATATTGCCTTATAGGAGAAATGTGCTGGAGGAAGGAGCAGCATTTTCTGTCCAGTATTCTGAAGCTGATTTTGAAAACTAGCATATAATACGTGTGATATTCTGTAATTATTGCATTTGTATTGCTTTTTCCTAATAAAATAAGGATTTTGTAGTGATTCATCTTTTATTTATGTTTTTAGTGATGGAATAATAACAAGTATGTATATGTGCTGATTTGCTCAACTCCTTGTCTTTGATGTCAGTGAGCACAGAATGGTGATGGCCCATGTGCAGAACAGGGCAGGGATATTTGGACATATATCTGAACAGCTGTAATTGTGTACTTGATTTCCTCCTGCCATGCATTGCTTGGATTTGTGTCTTCAGGGCCCTTGAGATGTCCCTGGAGGTCATTAGAAGAGATGCATGCTCCAGAGTTATTTCTCTGTCATTTAATTTGTATCTGTGGTAGTTGATAGTCCATTTGGAGTCCTTTTCTTTTGATATTTGCTTGACTGGAATTTGTTTAAGGCTTGATTGTGGCAGAGAGACAAAATTCTGAGGTTCTCTAGGGCCTATCATCTGTGAGTTCTGAAGATATTCTAACTGCCTCCGGAAGTCATGATACTGGTAGCAGCTAGAAATTTTCATTTCATTAATAGAGGAGGAGGCAGTTCTTTAAACAATAATAGAACTAATAAATTAGGTTGCATCTTCATTGATGTGTACAGAAGGGGAAAATTGATAATGTATTTGATCCTGTTGCAGCTGGAAAGGACAAGGAAGATGAATCTACTTGTCTTTTAATACTCAGGTTACATATGCTTTGGAGTAAAGTCTTCTAGGGAATTTAAGAAGATGGTGGTGTTCCTTCCTTCCAGATTATGCTCAAGAAATTAATGACTCATATCTTAAAGCAGAGATACCAAAATTAACTTTAAAGAAAAGCATTTGAAATGAGCTATAATATGAAAATCCTGACACTTCTTAGTGTTTAAAGGGTTGAATTTTAGATATCTAAATGCACAGGTCTCAAATATTATTTTTCTTTTCTTCTTTTTTGGAGGTCTTTAGAAAGTGGGACAAAAGACCGGATGGCATGCAGAGCAAAGGTTGCTATATCAGGTAAGAGGCCAGGTAGTTACTTAATTACAGAAGCTAATTAGCTGGACAGTGTCTTATAATACAAACTATACAAAAAAGATTGTATTTTTAAAGTGTGGATGTGGTTCAGAGGCATCAATCTAATGCTGCAAGGGGACTTGTGCTTAAGTTACACATGGGCTTTTGAAAATGCTACCTTCTACTTCCATTTTACTCACAGGGTGTTCCACAGAGGGAAATCCTCCTTTTCTGTTTGCCACTACACACTGAATGCATTTCAAAGCTAAACAAGTGTGTGTTGAAAACTTTTTTCTCCCCACAATGTCAGACTTTGAAGTGATAGTACAGGGCTTGTCTAACAAATTGAGAGCAGAATTAGAACTAGTATGCAAATGTTATTTAGGTAATGCAGATAACATCACTGCAGCAAAGGTATAGTGGTATGGCTTCAATGCAGACTAGTAACAAGGAGATTTAAGAACCATTCCTCGTGGGCTGTTTTCTAGCTTGTTCTCAAACTACAGCACTGTGGATTTGTTTTGTTTGCCTGTGACAATAGTGGATGTTACTACATTCAGCAGTCCTGTGGCTGTTTGGCCAGCTCTGCTAACAGATCTGTTTGTGCTCCCTGACCTGCTTCATTAAGAATAAAATAGTGTAGAACAGCTCACTACTGAAACTGTTCCAGTTAATTCTGCATATTTTGATATATCTTTAAGCAAGGTAACTTCTAGTCGAAGAGGAGTGATGAGCACATGGTTCAATAATGTTTTTTGCCAGCACAGCTGTTTGCAGAATGTGTATCTGTCTTTCCTCCTTATGGTAGTTGGATGAAAGCATCTGTTTGCCTGTCTGTGCTGTGGTTGCACCTTTTTTCAAATTTGGAGAGCTATCTGCAATGAAGACTTTAGGGTCATATAATACACATCTGCTGTCTTTAGAAAATCAGAGTTTTTTAAGAACTCTGTTTTTAGCATGAAAACTTGCTCAGGATATGAAAGATTTAACTTGTTTCTTTTGATGGAATAAGACCATGGAAGGGTGAAATACACCACTTTGTATTTGGTGCTGTCTGTTAATGATTCTGCCCTGTTACCAGCACAGTGGCTGTCAAAACTGGAGGTTATGTCCTCAGAAGTGTGGCACAGATTGAGGCGAAGAGGAGGAAGAAGCAGCTGCCTCTCTGTGCAGTCCAGCCTGGGCGTGCTGGGGGCTGCCATGCCTCACCCCTCTTCAGACACGTGTGTCAGGAAGGCTGGCCAGGTCCAATTTACAGCAGAAAAGCTTAAATGTTGTTTTCTGCCTCAGCTGATTTATTCTTTCTATAGGTCACCTGTTATTACCTCCTGATTTTCTACCCTCAGTAATTCGTCCACTTATAAATTTATTACTGTGCCATATAGTTAGTATATGCCAGAGGATGATTACCAAAAAAATAGGGCAGTCGTGACCAACTGCAGAAGTTCTGGAAGAGCTGTGCAGGACTACTGAGGAATATGCTCCTAAAGAAAGCAGCTATGTCAGATACTGTGTGGGAAGTACATTCCTTAATCCACAGTTTTTCACACTTCTGTAATTTTTACTTATCCCCCATATTTTTGAATAAATTACGTAATTTATGTTATTGTACCAATCGATTTTTTCTTTTTGTCAGAAGACAATACATCAAATGTTGATCAAAAAGCATAATCATAATTTAAAGTAATTTTAAAAAGGAATCATTGGGTTTAAATTTGATTAATTGTAGCATTTGAATGTATCCAGTTTCCATCCACAGATTTACAGCTAATGGTAACCGAAATTAAGGTGCGTGAAAATTGATCTTTGTTTTTGATAAATGACAGCTCTTTCAGTCCAAGAATGAATTGAAAGCTGATTTACAAGTATCATGTTAAACTTGTTCCAGGATTGATTGTCTATACCCTGGTGCTTTTCTGACCAAGGTGTAAATTTTTCAGCTAGCAAGATATTGAAAGTGGCATACAGAAGTAATCTTTAATCTAATACTCTAATTGCTAACAAGGTGTATTGAGCGCATTAAAATTGTCAATCAGTTTGCTGTGATTAAAGATAGAAAATCTTTTATTTGTAACTGTTTTCACATATGAATGTAGATTTGAAACCTTTGTCTTTTAGGAAAGAAACGTTCTGTGCTTTGTCTCTGACGAAGATGAATATATATATATCTTTTAAAAGTTTGAAAGAGACTTCTGTAATGATTTTAATGAAACTATTTCTCTTTACGTAAACCCCCCATTTTTAGAAATGCTTGCTATGCAAATGCTTCTTTAGAAGAGAAAGGCAGTTTCAGAACTTGGTGATGTATTGATTTTTAGGAAGTTAGAAGTCTAAAGCTGTACACTAGCAGTTCACTTGAAAGTTCATTTGTTTTCATGAACACTTAAAAATAGATTAATTTGAAAGTTTCAGTATTGAAATAGCTTTTATAATAAGATGTCTCATAATAAAAAATAACTGAAATTTGAATTTTTCCTTTAACTTCTGAGGCAGAATGACTATATGTGATTTCTCTTAAATCAACAAGACTTGTGGGTAAACCCCTTAGGAACACGTAACAATCTGATGCCAAAATACTGGCACCACTTTGCATCTTAGCATAATGAATGCGAATTTTTCCATCAGCCTCATATGAAGACAACACTGGAGTCAAAAATGCTTCTTTATAACAATATTGAAGATTTTTGTCACAAGACAACTGAGCTCATGCTGTTCGCTGCTGCCATCATGTGTCACTTCATATATTGCATGTACTTTTAAACAGCACCCTTGTGCTTCAGAAACCAGGTTTGCATTTGTAAAGCCCTCACAGCATTTCTCTTTTAACAGGGGACTAATAAAAAACATTATGTCTTAACCTGAGTCCTCAAAGCTGGAGGAAAATGTCACTTAAGTACTATGTTGAGTTTAGTAGATAAATTGGAAAATTCAGTGAAGGAAATACTTTCCTAATATTGAAACGACAGGCATGATTTAAAATAATGATTTTGTAATTGCCTCTCTACTATGGTTCTGAAGGAGAAGGATATTTTGGGGTTAAAAGAAAAAAGATTTCCAAACTTTTTTTATGCTGACTAAGACAATTCTCACTGGGAATGTGATTACAAGTGGTATTTTCTCTGTGGTTAGCAGAACAAGACTGAAGTGTTTGCAGTATAAGTATCCCAGTCTTTTCATTAAAACAGGAAGGTTTTCCTCTTGCATTGGGATGAGTGGTTTTCAGCACAGGGCAAGCAGGATTTGGGTTTACATCTATGCATAATGGCTCAGAGAATATCTCTCAGAACTATGTTACACAGCTTCTCTGAAATGTTATTTCAGGTACTTTCAAATGAGATTTAAAATATTCTTTATTCTAACATAATTTCTAAATAGAAATGACACATCAAGTTGAACTAATTATTGCATTTCTTTTGATGTGGATAATAAACTTGGAAGAGTTATGCTGTTCTTTGGGTGGAGGGCCCTGTTACCAGCAGAACATCAGAAAAAGAAACAACACACTTTTAGTAATTTGTTCTGATCATAGATCTACAATATTGACTGTAACTTAATCTCTTTTCCTTCTTTTTTCTCCCTTTAGACATTCGAATACCATTAATGTGGAAAGACTCTGACCACTTCAGCAAAAAAGAAAGTATGTAAGATGTAATGAATTACTCTGATAAGCAATTGCTTATGCCTGTAAATTTAAACTGAATGAGGAAGTTCATACTAATTTCAACCCTTTTTTTGACCTTTCATTAGGTCCATATTTTACTCTTTGCTGTGTAAATGCTTGTAATTTGAAGTTGCTGGTTGTAGCAAGCTGAGTTAGTTCAAAGTCCTGTGATTCTGTGTTTAAACCCTACTCTCTAAAGAGTTCACCAGAGGAAGAATTCCAGAGAAAGCAACAGAAAAATGTTGTATTAAATGGTTAACTGAGAAAATTCTGATTAAACACATTGTTCTATGTCTTGTCTGCACTTGAGAGAGTATATTGGAGGCTGTTTCCAATGAGAAATTTAAATGAAAGTTGACTGTTGGTGTTGAGGGTATTATTGGATAGCCTTCAAGTACATGCATTTTGCTGTGTCATGGAGATTAATCCTAAATCTGTTCCAGCTGTCACCTGGCATTGATTTCACTTTGATTTTCAATAGGGTCAGAGATGCAAAGCATGGCAAAATACTCTAATCCTATGTAGCACGTTCATAAAATGATACAGACTTTGGATCAAATGTTATTTTTTTTGTGTAAAGTCAATTTTACTAAACAAAATTACATTTTTACTAACGTTTTTGAAGTTGCTAGCAGACACTATGCCTGATTACTCAACTTTTTTTTTTTTTTCCTCCTAATAGAGGTAGGCATTTTTTCCCTTTGCGTATGTTGTTCTACCTATACATCAGCTTTGATATCATAAAATCCTATGATGAAAATTTCTGGTGGGGAGAATTTGAGGGCAATTCCTTAGAGGTCTAATGACCGTTTTGTATAGTTTTGTTTAGTGGCAGTGTTTAGTATTGGGACATGCAATGTGGCTAATAAAAGCTTTCTGTGACTCTCTCCAGAATCACAGCGTTATGCAGTGTTTTGTTTGTTCACAATGGGAGCTGAGGTTTTTGATACTGAGGTGACTATTGTGGATGAAGCCATTACAGATATCTGTTTTGAAAATGTCACCATATTGTGAGTATAATTTCCTTCTGTTGAATGAAGTACAAATATTGCTGTTTTCTTGTGCAGGTGGATGTGATTATGAGTAAGATTGGCTAAAGTCCACTAGGTTTTGCTGTGGGCAAAGGAATCAGTAGAGGCTCTGTTCATTTAGTGGGTGGAGGATCCCCATTTCTGGAAGGCTGGTTTTTGTGTACAAAGATGCTAACTGTAGATGTGCCAGCTGATCTGTGCTTCTTTTCATTTTTGCCCTGCTGAAGCATTTTTCTTTATATAAAGAGATAAACAAACTTACATCTCAAGGACAGCATTAAATTAATGCTAAAACCTGGAAGCTTGATGACAATATAGGTGTAAATGTTGCACCAGTGTTGCATTGTTATCCTGTCCAGCAGGTTAGAGTCTCTTTCCTCATGTAACACCTCATGTCTGTTACACCTACCTGAGCATGTGCTTGGCTCCACTCCCTGCCTTTATCTTTTATATCAACAATTTAGAGTCCATCTCCTGAGGAAAACTGACTGGAAAACTAGAACTACCAAAAACTTTAAATCGAGATCCTGGAAAATGAGTTTAAATCAAATTTTAAACTCTCTTAAACACCCATTCAAGTTAAGATTGGAGGACAAAGATTTAAATCTGCTTCTTCCAAGTTATGAGACTTGACCATTATAATTTTTTGTGAAACACTGCAACAAAAGCAGAAAAGGCACCCTAACTTGCCTTGTATCCCACAAGGTATAGAAAGACTTGATATAAAAGCTTTTGGAATTATTTCATTATGGCCTCTGTGTAATGACATGATTTCTGTCTGAAAGATGAGGTTAGGCTTCTGGCTTGATGACTAAACTTGAGAACAAGAGAATCAGTAGAAATGAAAACTGAGAAAGGCTGTGGGCCAGAGGATGCAGCAGTAGGTAGTTAAGTTGTAAGTGACAGATTTTATTAGATAGCATTTTTTTTCAGTAGTTTGAAAGGGATGGAGTGCAGCTAAGATGTCTTTAAAACAGTTCAATCTGATTTAGGACCATAGGCAGGGATAGGTTTTCAATCATGTGATTTTTGTGTAACAGTAGAGGGCAGGTTTAAGTGTGTTTGAATGTCTTGCCTGTGTATTTCCATAACGTGGGTGTTTTTTTCCCTTTTTAACCTAAACGTTGAATTTCCTGTTTGTAATTGTTTATGGTGCAATTATCCATCTCATGACCTCAGTGCTAAGCTACTGCTGTGTACTCTAGTCCTTAACTCCATATTAATGTATATCTGTGCCTGAATTTTATATCATTGCTTCTCTCGATTATAAATGTATTATTTAATGTGTAAAGTAGCAGCAGCATTCCTTGGCTCTGTCCACAGTTTGTTAACAAACGCTCTGAAATTTTCTCCTCCCCCACTTCAGTGATGAAGCAAGCCCAGATTTCCAGGTGAAGGTTGAAGTGTATAGCTGCTGTACAGAGGAGTCTTTATGTATAACAAACACTCCTAAGAAACTGGCAAAGAAACTTAAAACGTCCCTCAGCAAAGCCACAGGGAAGAAACTGAAAGCTGCGCTGGAGGAAGACAGCACTGAACCCCTTTTGCCTGCTGACCCAGTCATTCAGTAAGCCACATATATTGATGTTCTGGTTTTAGAGCTTTTAAAATAGAAATAGGCCAAATATAATTGTTAATTTTTGGCAAACGGCCAAGAAACTGGTTTTTTTTCTCTGCTTGCCCAAGTGAAAAAATTTACATTTTAAATAGGAAATGAGAAAGTAGGTGTGAATTCCAACCATGAGCCTTGGGGCCTGGTTCTGATCTTGAAACACACAAGCAGCTTTATCTTTGTGCTCCACAGCCAGCCAGCTGGTAAATCTACTGTTTGTTGCAAACTCCATAATATTTTTAGTTTGATCTCTAGAGGAAGTCGAGCTTGGTCTGTCTGTGTCTCTCTGTCCATCTCCCTCTCCTTTCCCCTTCCCTGGTTACTTCTTCCCCCATACTATTTTTGCACCTAGCCAGTGTTGCTTGTATGTGACAGGTAGATATGTGTAAAAGTTACAAGTTGTGTGAAATAGGAAAAGGTGTATGTGTAGGCAGGAGAAACCACTCCTGTACCCTCTTCCCTAATTCCACTTGCCAGCTTTTCAGTAAAACTCTGCACTGCCAAAGGCACTTTATGGTTACAGGCTACTTAACAGGAGATTTCTGAATTGGCTTTAGCACAGAACATTGTAAAATGACTTACTGGTTTTCAATGTTCATAGACGTAAGTGCTTTTCCCAATAATTTACCTGTTTCCTTCTAAAAATTAACTGCCTACTAATATTTTCCAGCTACATTAATTTCATTGGGATTCAAGCAGGCCAAATACCTAATTTGCAAATATTAATATTTGCAAATTGGTTTATTTTATTTATTTGGGTTTTTTTTGAAAGCAATTTTTTCAAGGAATTCCTTTTTTTTGGGGGGCAGCTGACAGTAAAGAATCAATGCTTAATTCCTGCTAGGTATTGAGTCTAATATTAGTCTAGCTTCATGTATCTATTTGCTGGGATTTTAAAAGGAAACATTCAAGCATATTCTATCTTTGTTGAACTGATACAACTGTAAACTGTTTGACTCAAAAATAGACATCCAAGACATGTTATCCACAGAGCAAAACAAATTTTCTCACTAGCTTTCCAGGGGGTTCCACCTAATGGCAATGTATTTTTCAATCTGCATTGTGTCAGGTGGCTGTGCCTTCCACCAGCTTCAGCTGGGCCATCAGACACTGTCATTAGGCCCAGTTTGAGTCAGATACAACCACTGGCCTGTGCTTCAATACAGATTGCCTGTCTTTTCAGGAAGAAGCACCAGTAGGCTTTTAAACAGCTGCCTCCTCCCCTGGGTTTTGCTTTTGGTTTCTCAATTGAATTTTCCTTCCCTCCATCTTGGAAGTTTGTTGTTTCTGCTGTAGATAATCATCTCACAGTGACTGTTACTTTCTTGACACGATTAAATGAACAATGAAGTGTTAAATGATGGGGTTGCTGGGTGATTAAAAGAGTGGTTTGGAAAGAAATGGGTTATTATAGGCAGAAAATAAGTTGTCAATTTTTTTATAGGTTCCCATGGGATTTATATTAGACCTTGGTATGTAGCCCTTATAAAAGGGAAGAGACTGCAAGATTACAAGAGATCTTTCAAGTATTCCCAGAGAGTTTTACCAGTCCAGCAGGGGAAATTAAACTGCAACAAAAAAGTGAACTTTCCATGTTATGCGAACACCTTTTCTCTGTAGATTTCATTTGTATGAGCCTTTTTCTTTTCAGTGCACACATGAGTGAAATTCTCCATTTTCCAAAACTCTCTGATCCCTCTGTTTCAAACTTCTTGGCTTAGAAATCTCTCTGGTTAGTGAAGAAACTGTCAGACTTGAAATGTCTTGAAAAAACTTAGTGACAAAGGGCTTGATTAGCTGCTTAAGTTGGTTAATTTGAAATATACTGATGTTCTCTCTTAATTATCCCTCATTTAGTTTCTATACAGCCTTTTGCCTGCTTAGTTTTTCGGTTCTAGCTTCAATTTTTTTTAATTTTTCTTTTTACATTTTTCATTGAAGGAAAAAATTTCAGTGCAGTTTTACTATTAAAATTCCAGTGTAACCAGGTTGCTCTTTGGATAAATCACTGGAGAGTCTCCCTCAAGTGCCTGTTTATTCCTTTGCAGCACTGGCCTACACATGCACTGCATGTTGTTTGATGTATTGTCCTCCACTGGGCTGAAGGTGCAGCAGCTTCCGTGTCCCCTGTTTGGTTTGGCAAATCCCCAGTGATATTTTGCTGGGAGTAAACAGTCTAATCTGGTGGCCTCACTTTTATGGTTGGGTTCTTGTTAGCACTTGAAGGTTATATTTGGTTTAACCATCTATTATTTAAGATCTGATTGAAAGGTGAGCATATTGAATTTGTTTTTTTTTTTAACCTCACAAGTCTTCCACTCACTCCTTCACTCACACTGAGTGAATGAACTAAGATTGGGATTTCTAACATATTCAGGAACAGATTCTGGAATTGGAGCTGTCTTAATTAACATACATTGATAGAGTGTTATAGTTACACCTTCCCACACCCGGGTCTGTGTGGAAACTTCAGTGCCTCTGTCTCTTGATCAGTAAACAGATTTAACAATGAGCCTTTGCCACAGGCATGTTGTGGAGATGAGCTGGTGGTGTTTTTTTTAATGAAGCTGTTACATGGAAAAATACTATAGATATGCAAAGTACTGAATGAGATGCAGCAGGCAGATTATTCTTTGTCATACAAAGAAACTGCCATTTAAGGCAGTTTGCTAATTCTCTGAAATGCAAAGGAAAAACACAGTCAACAATCCTGATTAGCCAGTTAAATCTGAAAAATATCTGTAGATAAAACTTTCCTAAATTATATTGCAGCTGCCTGAAAGGAATGACTTGTATTTTAGAATGAAAATGTTACTGTGAAGCATATTTTAAAAGTGAAGTAGCTATTTTTTTTGGCAAGGTTGTTGTGGTAATTAGTCATGCTTTCGAAAAGAAAAAGTAACTTTAGAATCAGCACAGCAGTTTTATCTGTGAGAAGAAACTGAACTCTTTGGTACAGTTTAAATAGAATGGTAATGCATTGCTCAACTGCATGGTCAAACATAATCAGTGGAGAATCTTTTGTTAGGGAACAGTTTAGCAGGGAATATACACAAATGCTGATGAGTTTTTGTTCAGATTGCCCTCTTGAAATGCTTCATAGCAGTGGTTTTTCACCCAGGATGTTATATTGTATTTAATTTTCTCTTTGTTGGGAGACAGATATGGAACAGACCTCCCCTCTAACAAACTTCCTACTTTTCTTCATTTGGGTTAGGGGTGGTAGACACTCTCCTTGTTTATCTGCAGAGCCAAAGGTCTGAAAACTGTATGTTCCCACTGTGCTAGTAAGAAAAATAAAATCTGAAAAATACTAAGATGGAAAACTATTCTTGGTGATCTTATTTCAATAGTGTCTTCTCAGCTTTTACACCACTAAGCTTTCTTGTGTTCTACTGAAGATATTTTGAGGATCTTGTGCTTTGAGATCCTGTTGGGGAGAGTAGTTAGTGATTTGGAGGGGTTTGTTTTCTTGTGAACTTTGTTCTAACTGCCAGTAGCCAGGTGAAATTCTTACTGCGTTGCTGGACTGTAAATCTGTTACTCGGTTCGATGAATATTTTAGAGAAAAGGTTAAACATACTAAATTTATCCCAGTTTATTCCAAGAACTGCATTCCACAATTGCACTGTGCTGAATTGTAAGAGTGATACTTTTTTTCCCTAGGCAAAATACAAAACTAAGATAAAAGATTTTGAAACACGTAAGTCCAATAACTGAAAAAACAATCCTTTCTGCTACAAAACTGACCACAGGATTTCTGTACAGATTTCTGCCTGTGAATAATCAATCTATTGGATCCTGTTAAATATACATATAGATTAATTTACATATATAAAAATACATACATATATACATATATAAACAAACCTGCAGTGTAGTCTGCATAGGCAAAGCAAAGAGCAGAGCAACATGGAGAAGCAGTATAATGCCTTTTAATTTTTAACCTGTATTTTCAGATAAAGTTTGTCATCAGTTGTTCTATTAACTTCAGGAATTTTTGAACCTATTACCAAATCTAATTGCTTTAGGCCTAGGAATAAGAGCTGTAAAACTGTTGGAAGTTACTTGGTGTCTGACTAGAGGAGAGACGTGCTTTGAGCATCCAGGGGGTGCAGAGGGTTTGGACAGCACAGCCTTTGTGCCTGTGTTTGGCTGCTGCTGGCTCTGCAGGGAGCACAAGCCTGGCTTGTGACCACATGAGAAGTCTCCTGGCCAGCAGGTCCCAGAGAGGAGGCAGCAGAAAGAGACTTAGAGAGAATTTTAGAGCATTACATTCATTGTGGTGAATAATGGCATTGGCCTGGAAGTTGTGGGGTGGGAGGAACTGGAGGTGCACACATGGAGGCAGGAGATAAGGATCTAGGGAGGAGATGAACAGACCTGGGACTGTGTTTGTTTACAAGGAGAACCAGAGATACAGGAGTTGTATGTCACTGACAGGTCCTGCTGTGCCTTGGTGTTTCCTTGTACCCAAATGTGGTGTCTCAGGCATGTCTAGACTCCCTTTAATTACTGCCAGAGCAACATGAAGCAGAAATATCCTAAATGTGCCTTTTCTTTCACATTTAGTGGTGTGAAGTACAGTCTGCTAGCATACACCACTCTGGGGCTGGAAAGTGCCGAGGACAATTTCAGGACCCATAACCTTACCATTACAGGAAATGGTAAGTACATATGGTATCAATTTAAGGAAATAAAAAACCAGTAACATTTTGCATTAAACTCTTGCAAACTAAAGAGCTTAGAGAGATTATTTTTCTTGATACTCAATATAGAACAGCTTTAATAAAATATTTAACGGCTCTAAACCAGGCATCTGTACGCAGCTGAATAAACTATAAGCTGAGTAAAATTTCAAGTCCAGATGAAAATTTAATTCTTTTGGGAGTTTCTTCTGTCATTTGCATCTCCATCTTATGTGAGTTGTAGTTATATACAAATTATTTCCCTTCCTCACAACCAAGGAAGGGTATCAGAATGAAGAGCAGCTTGTTCCTCTGTAGTGAGAAGGAAAGAAGAAAAACTGCTTCAGTTTAGTGAGATTGTTTGAGGCCCAGATTTAACACAGGACATTAAGTGTATGTGCTTGCAGTCTGTGCTGGCTGCAGTCCTTCAGCTCTGGGGCAGCACAAGCTGGGAGCACTCAGCCTGGATGCTGACACTGGGGGGGACTGATTATGCTGCAACTGATGGTCGTATTTTCACTTTTTGGTGTTTTGTCCATTATTTTCTGCAAGTACAGCCCCTCCCATAAGCCATCCTCCAACTGTTAACTTAGGGCATGGGGCTTTCTCTGTTGCTTCTGGGAACTTAAATCATTTACTGGGGTAAACTTGGCCTCAAAGGGAATTTCCTTCTTTACTTTTCAGTAATTCTGAATAAGTACAGATTTGAAGATTTATGGGGCATTTATTTCTTGAAGTGTTGGATGAATAATTCTGGGTACCTTTGATATTTGTAAGCGTTTCCTTATTAGTACTTTATATTCTTTCTTCTTGAAGTTCCTTCTTCTGACAATAATTTACATAATTTAGTCTGGTGGGAAAGGACATACCTGGATATTTTGGTTCATTACAAGCATTTCTAAACCTTGACCAAAGACAAAGTCACATGAATGGAACATTGCATTACCTACTTCTAATTACAGAAGAGAGAGCCTATTGCATGGCAGAGCTGAGCCATTCCAATTCATTAGAAACTCCTTGGAACCCTAAATGCTCTTCTAGTGCTGAAGGCAAAAGTAGATACAAATTCCTGGCCTTATTAAAACGATTTGAAGCAAAGTGCTCATGTATAAATGTAGCTGTGTGCCACAACGGGATGGGCTCAGGGATCATACTGGATGAGAGGGCCAGTGTACTTACTTTTCAAAGAGTTTCTAGCTCTGAAATGAGCTACATTTTATGTAAAAACAACTCTTTTTTTTGCAGAACAATATTGCCATTTTTACTTGAAATTATTTTGGAATTTACTTATTTTTTTTCAATTAAAAACCACTTCCTGAAAACTGAAAATCAGTTTTAATCTAATTCTACAGGATTAAATCTCTTTTCTTAAAATATAAAAATATGCTTATTTACACTCATGATCTTAATGTAAAAACAGGTGTAGAGAGCTAAACTCTATATTTAGGGCAATTGTTCAGAACTGAGTGTTTGTCTGTCTTTTACCTTTTTCTTTCCCCCAGAGGAATCCTCTTTTTGGCTGCCCCTGTATGGAAACATGTGTTGCCGTTTAGTTGTCCAGCCCTCCTGCATGGCCAGGGATATGATGGCAGGATTCCTAAACCAGCAGGTAAGAAAACCTTGCTTGTGTTTGCATCCTGGGCTGTTCATGGCTCTCACTAAGAGTCAATTGTTAAAACATCTGCTTTTACCTGCAGTGGTGTATTGAGAACTGTTGGTTTCTACCTGTTCTACCTAGAGCAAGGGGGAAACTCTTGCAGCTGCATTCACAAAAGGTGCCTTCAATGGCTGAGCATGGAGAAATCAGTGTTTCCTTGGCATGAATGATGTAGCTGTTAGTAAAGATCAAGGACAGCTCTTGTTTCAGAGTTGGTTTGCAGTGGTACTGGATGGCATCAGTCCTAATAATCCTGTGGCTCTGATCCTTGTACACACCCCTTGTTGTGCTGACACAGGAGTTCCTATCACAGCACAGTGAATCAGGCTGGTGAACTGAGCTGTATTTAAACTCATCCCTTCAGAAATTATTCATGTGAACTCACTTTGCACAACTAGGCATATGAGAAGGTGATAGTGGAGGGCCAGAGGGTCTGGGTCATTTATCAGGAGTTCTGAATTACAGGCTTTAAACTGGTTGTGAAACTGTTGTGGTTTTATAAAAGCTGTTCAGAAAATTCATTTGAGAAAGTGGAAATTCTAGACAAATGTCTTTGCTTGACATTTGTTGAATGTACTGTGCATTTCCACAGTGAAGTACCCTTTTAATTTCTATTATTGTGCAGTTGCTGTAGCTAATAAAGGTGCTTTCTTTTTTTTACAGTAGACACCAGATCTAGATTTCATTCCATGTGAACCAGCAGATTCTGTACTGTTAGTGTCACATGGCAAGTCTGCAAAAACTGTAAAACACCAGAAAACATTTAAAGTACTGCTAACATTTCAGAAATCAGTGACTGAAATGTTCTGTGACAGCAAGTCTGTTGCAGGAATGAATTTGGTGTGGCTAAGTTTAGATCACTCAGGGCTGATCAGTGTACACCTTGCAATATGGTTTTGTTTTAGGTTTATGTTTGGCAATTTCTGACTACTTCTTCCCCTTAGCAAATGGTGGGAGGCCTAACGAGCTGGAGGAGGCTGTACTGTGCACTGAGAGGTGGCAAACTTCTGTGTTATTACTCACCAGAAGAAATTGAGGCCAAAGTGGAGCCAGCATTGACAGTTTCCATCAACAAGGTAAAAATAGTTGTATGGGGATTTTTTTCCAGTTGTTGGGGTTCTCACATTTATTTTATTATTTTGGAGGATGTTCTTTTTGGTTTAAGAAATATGTGCAGTCATTTGGGCTCCAAGCTGGTGGTATGCAGAGTGCTTTATAGGTAGAATGAGGATGGGATGTACTGCAGTGAAATTTGCAGTCCCCCAGCAGGAACACAACATTCCTTAGCTGTGGATGTAAATTACTTCTATTGCATTAGATTGGTTAGCATAGAGGCAAAAAGGAAGGTGTTTTTCTGTAGGAAAAGTAATAACCTTTTATATGACAGTTCTGTAAGACAGCCCTTGGAAATGTGTTGCTTACAGACCCCTAGCAATGCTCTGGGAGACTTCTGTCCTCAGTGAGGTGGAATTCCAACAAAAGCTTTTTTGTTGTTATGTGTTATTTGGCTACAGTCTTAATTAGAAGGAGAAATGGAAAATTTTTCGAAATATTTTAGTGCCTTAAAATAAGCTGCTTTTCTTAATGCTGGTTTTGTCCAGAGCACAATAACTTTGGAAGCTCTGTTCTCTAGGATGACATTATTGCTGTTGTTCATGCCCTGATTGAAAAACCTGAGTTTCAAATGTAAATTTAAAATGTTTTGTACTATTTGGCCAAAGAAACAGTAACTAATCTGAAGTAATATTTAAATTAGTAGTGTTATTGGAAGGACCTTTGGAATGGCAAGCATTAGAGAGAACAGATGCTTTCAAAAACTGGTTTTGGTGCAGGCATCGAGAGTTAATATCCCATAAGGATAGGCAGAGGAATGAAATGTTATTTACAATGGCCATGGCTGGGTTCCTCTCACATAAGTAAATTCCCATTTGGAGGCTGTGTTCAGCCCAGGCCGCTCTGGATTCTGCTGCTGTGCTGCCACCAGCGCTCGGTGCCAACCCCAGCTCTGAGAGCAGCATTGCAGGGCCCAGGCACAGGCAGCTGATGGAGCAGTGCCACAGGGACACTATGGGGGGTTAGAGTTACTTCATCTGGGGGCAGGAGGAGGCTTGGCTGGGACTGTGTTTCCCTTCAATCAGTTCTCTCACCCGGCTCATGCCATGGCTGCACAAATGCTTGTGTGGTACAAGTGTGGGGCTCAGCTGTGACTGGGAACGTGTGGGGCATGGGCTGACAAAGAATGCTTCTTACAGCAGCAGAAGCAGCTTTTGGTGGCTGGAGTGCTCCTGGGAGAGATTACTGCATTCTCCTTCAGAGTGAGACTGCTGTAGAGCCCAAACATTTAAATGGGTCATAACAATGTGACCCGTTTGTGTTAGGATCTTTTTTGATTTCTAAGATTTAAATTGATTCCTTAAATAAAATTACCTCTTTTTCTAGTGCTATTTTTTTCTTCCAACTGTTCATACATTTACATTAAATAAATATTTATACTGTGATATATATTTAAGTAGGTTTACTTCTTCAATCACTTTCAATTTCACTAGGCAGCCTCTGCCATAACTGTTTTCCAGCTGTTCACAGCATCAGTTAAGAAATGGTAAACTTTAGTAAATTATAGAATGACTAAATCATTCTAAAACATGGCATGAATGTTTTAAAAAATTATCTATCAGTCTGCCTCATATCTTTCCTTGGAAGTCTCTGTTTTAGTCGAAATTCTAATTTTGCTTTTCCTTTTAAAATAACCATATTGTACTATGATATTTTGCTCCTTTGAGTAACCAATGCACTTAGAACCTAAAATCCAGCTTGATAAGCCTTTGCTGAGAGCCTGTCCTTATGTTTGCAGGGTATCCTTAAAGCTAACATGTAAAAGGTACATGATTTATGTATCTTACACCATTTTACAAAAATGTCAGGCTGAGGGAGAATGACTGTGAATCCTTCTTCAACTGAAATTAAAACAAGAAAAAAAGAAAAGCAATTGAAAACATATTTGGATCCTTTACTACTTAAACAGTTTTTCTTGAAAATAACTTAATGCCCGCAGATATTTTTTGATTCCTTTGTTATGAAAATTCTCTTATGGATTAAATGAAAGCAGACTAATCATATGGGCTTATCTGCTACATGTTGTTATAGAAACAGCAATTTCTGTTCTGAGTGAAATTTAAGATTGAACATCAGCTCTAGACATTCTAACTAAAATCTCTTCAGGTTGCATATGTGGCATTTTCATTTGTAATGAAATCCTTTACATGTAATTTAAAGATACTTTCTGAGAAGTAATGAAATCATCTGGATTTATGAGAAATTCTCTGGAAAATGTTCACACCGATAGCTGTATTTCCCATTCCCTTTGAATTGAGACTTGAAGAAGCCATTAAGACCAGCAAAGTCATTACTTCAACTTTAGATGACTTCACTGCTACTGCTGTTGAGCAAGAATGGTTCTGCAGTTCCTATTATGCAAGTGCTACTGTTGTTGTTCCAGCTAAATGTGATTATAACATATTATATTGCACAACTAAGTAGGAAAAGAGAAATGATATTTTCTGTAGCAAAGAAAATTTACTGGAATCCAATTTGAAGAAATATCCTTTATAGGCCAGTTCCTGATTTTTTTTTCAAGTTTTCTTTAGTTTGAAATGAAAAATAAAGACCTTGCCTGCATGTGATAGCTTAGCAAATTGGTGCATGTTCCAGCAGTTCACGTTGGTTGCTCAGTGTTTGGAATGCATAATCTACTGTGTTTGGTTCATAGATTATAAGACTTTTTTTGTGCCATGGGTGCCTGAAGCTTGAGGAATTCTGGGATGTTTCTTCAAATGACTGCAGTCTCAGATTTCCTTCCTGGCGTATTTTGTCCCTGCAGTCGGCAGGCCCAGGGCTCTCTGTGCTCGTGCTGATCGCTGAGGGGAGCAGGGTGAGGAGCAAGTGTCTGCAGCCACAGGCTCAGGGGTCATGGGAACACTGCTGATCAGTGCAGCACAAGCAGAGGGACTAAATCCATCTGGAATTACCTTGAATGACAGTCCTTGGTGGTACATCTGCTCTGGCTAGGGCAGGTACAGGACTTTGTTGGAAAATGTGGTGATGGTTTCAGCGGCATAACTTCAAGGGAATCAAGGAGTTCATCCTTGGGCTGGAGCAGAGGAATATGGATATCAGTTCTGGACCATGTGAGCTTTTAGGGAGCCAGCAACATGAGCAATATTCACTGGATGTTTTGGGGAAGTCCAGCACGGGGAAATAAGCCCTGACAATATCTGTATTCTCTGTAGTAAAGACTTTGTCCCACTGGTTGGCTTAGAAAAGCCTTCATAGCTGTGAAAATATATTGGAAAAGCACAGACTAGTTAAGTGCCTCCAAATGTCTGGTATCTCACTCATATCCCATTGCTCAGTTTAGTCTTGCAGTTGCTTGAAAGAGGTTGTGGATGCAGGCAGGGGCAGCAGGTAGCACACCCAGATCCTTGTAGCACACATGCTCAAATTGAGCAGTTTGAAAACTGCTTTATTGGCTCTCTGATGCTTCACACAACACTTGCTGGTCACATATTGCTGTCTCCTTTTCCACGTTTTCAGCTGCTGCGTTGCTCTCAAGATCAATGGCACAGATATCCTAATATTGCTCATCCATGTCACAGTCACACATTGTACTGACCAGCCAGTGGCCATGAGGATGCCACATCAGTACAAGCTCACAAAACATAAAAGGGACAAAATATTCGATGATAGACTGAATTTAGTCTTCTGCATTAATGTGTTTGAAAGCCATAATTTGAAATGTAACCATTTTTCCCTGCTTGCCTAAAACAAACTTCATGGAAATTATCAATATTACAACAGAAACCAATGCATGTACAAGTTATACTTGTTTCCAGTGTTGTACTGATTTTCAGTTTGGTTTATTTTTTTGTACTAAAAACATGACGGGAGTTTGTTATATGTGATTTTATTTGTTTAATCTTAAAATAGATACACAGAACTGGATCTCGAGTTTATTCAATACTTTTAAGAACTGTAATTTGTTTTGATGTCTTAAAATGATCTTTATAACCAGTGCTTCTTAGTGTGTCAGGACTGGCTTATCAGGAAAATGTTGTACCTCAGCAATAAAAAAGTTCTATCTCTGTGTCGTCTTCTTAGCTTAAAATATGAGCTTTCCAGAGAGGTATTATCTGACAAACAGATTTTATTTGTGGGGACAAATATAGAATAAGGTTGGTATTTACAAATACCAGATACTTTTCCCTTTTAGTCTTCCCTGATCTTCAAAGAAACAATCTTTTGCATAAAGAATATAAAACTGGCTTCAGCTTCCCCAAAAGAGTCACTTGAGTTCAAGATTCAGTTGTTTTCCTATTGCCATCCACCGATTGTTCTGGTCTTTACAATTGCTACAGCAGAGTTGGTTCAGTTTTTTCATAAGACTGGGAAAAATATTATTACAACATGATAAATTAAAACAATTTTTGGTTGTTTTTTTTTTTTTGGTGGGGGGAGGGTGGTTTTTTTCTGCTTGTTTTGTTTTCGTTTTGTTTTTAATAGCTTTTTGTTGGTTTGGGGTTTGTTTTTATTAAGTGGAACTGGCCATGTCGTGTAATTCACCCAAGCTTAACAAATTCATCAGCCCATTGCTGTAATGGCATCTGTATGACTGCTGAAATATTCAAGCATCAGGTATAGATTGTTGCTTGAGGATTTATCTCCTTTGAATAATACCACAGTTGTGGGATAAAACCTGCAGCAAACATCATTAAATAAACTTGTGTGTATGGTATGCTTGAAGTTCTTACCTGTCAAATGTTAATCTATTTGATTTCATTTTTTTGCTGGTATCTATGGTTACCTGAGTTAATGGGATATAGAGCACTGATGGATGAATTACTTCATCTCCTATTTTTAGACAGAAGAATTTAAATGAGCATATCCATCAGATATGCTACAAGCAGTTGTTGGTATTTCATATGGTTACTTCAGTAATGCATTTAAAATCTGGGGAATGGTCTGTAGAATAACTTTTGTTTTTCTGACTGTTGGAACTAGGCTTATCCCCATGGGATCCCATGTATAAATTTAATTTCTGTAGGTGTATGTTTAATGTCTTAAGCAGATGTTTGACATTTGGTTGAGTTGTATAAAAGGGAACTGGTTGTTCTGTCCCCACTGTATTTTGAGGAACCACCTTTGTGGTCAGATTCACTGTCTATCCAGACAGGAGATGTTTGAACACAGCCCTGGCTGTGATTGTTGGCTTCTCTCAAATCCTGGGCACTGCCCACACCAGGAATAGCCTGGTGTGACAGGGGGGCAGTGATGGCCTTGCTGTGTGTCAGGTGCCTCATGTCCTGCTGGGCTCTGGGGCTGCCCAGCTGCAGGGGGCTGGCTGGCACCCTGGCACCAAAGCTCATTACTCTGCTCTCCTGGGTATGCCAGAAATCCTCTGAGGGGCAGTGCTCTAATGGGCTGCTCCTTGTTCAGCCAGGTCAAGTTGCATGTGCAAAGATGTTCCCAGGACTTCTGCTTTGCTTCTGTAAATAAAGTGATGTTAATTGTTTTAATTTGCTCATCATCTTGTGATGAACAACAATGTTGACCAGTTGTGTTCTGGAATTATTTTAGTTTTGTTTTAGCTAGACTTAAAACCTTTAGCATTTTACACACACGCAAAAATCACTGAATTAGGGATAAGTGGTTTTTTTATTGTAGTAATGCCATAACAAAGAAAGTAAATACTCTGAAAATACCACTGGATCCAGTCTAGAACAATTGAACTATGTCTCTGAACAGGAGAAACCTTGGCTCTAGCAGTGCTGCTGTGTAATCTGAGAGCTTTTCTAACTCTAGCTGAAGAGATTTTATAGACTTGTGTTATACTTCTTAGATATATATATACACATTTAATTATTTCTCTGTAGCTCTCTCTAATGAAGTTAAAACTGAAATGTCTGTTTTTAAATGGGAAATAGTTTTTTTTTCTATTAGAGCAAAATCTTGTTCTAGTAGAACTGTATGGGTTACTGCTACAAATGCCCCTTTAAAGATAGCCTAGGTAAGTTTCTTTTTAATTTTCCTGTCACTATTGTATTACCCTGAATGTCCTGATGCACGAAAATGAACATTAAATGGATGTAAGTTTGCAATGCAGTGGGTAAACAATGGCCCACAGAAGTGCAGTAGGAGGTGTAAACAGTAGCTGTAATAATGTGGTTGTCCATCTGAATCGTTTGGAGAAAAGGAACTGCCTGCTGTTATTGTAGGTTATTTGCTAAACTGCTGTGGAGAAGAGTGAGCAGTGTGAGATGAGCTGGTGAAGGTAGAGGGAGGGGGAACACAGAATTACAGTACATTCTGTCATTCAGAACTGAACTGTGATAATTGTGCTTTATTCCCTTATTTTTCATGTTTTATGCCATTTTAATAGTTTTATGAGAAAACATTTTTATAATCAGTTCCCGACATTAGTTCATCTTTTTCTTTTAATTGCGTATTAATCTGAAGTAGACAAAAAGCCAAATTCTACCTTCCTTACAGTGTCATTGGCCATAAGTTGGTGCCAGTGTGTAGCAATAAGTCATTAGCAGGGTTTGTTGTTCCTAGGAAACCCGGATTCGAGCTGTGGATAAGGACTCCCAGAGAAGAGCCAATAACTTCTCCGTTATCAACCCCGTGTCTGGAGAGGGTGTGACGCAACGCTTTGCTGCTGACAGCAGGGATGAACTTCAGAAGTGGATGGAGGCTTTCTGGCAGCACTTTTATGATCTGAGTAAGTAAGCAGGCAGTGCTGGCAGCGTGCCCTCCCAATGGGGCGTTATGTAACATCAAAGGGATCTTTGAGCAATTGGAATTGGAATTGCCTCATAAGCCTTTGTTTGCAAGAACGAAAAGAAATATGTTCTCTGGGATAATACTGGGTGGTGGTCTAAGTCGTTGGAAGGCAAATATTTGACTAAACCAAAGTCCATGTGTTCTTGCAGGAAACCAGAGGTAGAATATGTCCATCAATCTAAAAAAAACCTTGTTCTCTTAGCAGTGTTCTAGATGTTTTTAAAGACTGATAAATTCTCACTATCTCTTCCTCTTTCCCACTGTAGTGGGAAGAGTCCCCCTCTTCCTGGGCATCCCACCAGTGGTGTGCTGGTTTGGTGAGATCCTGCAAGTGTCAAACCTTAGGATGGAAGCCTTAGTGACAAGTGGTGAGGGTGCTGGAATCATGTGGGGCCTTGGCTAGGATGTGGATTCAGCCAGCTCTTGGAAATAGTCACAAGTAAACTTGGGGTTTCCTTGCTCAGCACTAATATGGATTAATTAAATTACAATTTGTTATAACAGGGATTGCTTGATTCTGTTGTAGTTCAAAGGTTTTGGTAGCCAACATCACATGGTAATATGCTCACCCAGCCACACTCCATCCAGCCAGGCAAATGCACACTGCTTACCTGCACCTGGTAAAAGCTGTACCTCAGCCTTTGTAACAGATGATAAAGTGTTACTCTGATCCTTTGGCAAATCACTGGAACAACCCTGACCTTACGTGGCAGAGGGAACTCATTTATTGCTGTGAAACATTGTTGAAGTAGGTAGTATATTGTGTTCCTTGTTTATCACCAAATCCTTATTATAAAAACTACATAGATTAATTTGCCTATGTCTTTTTTCTCTGCTTTCTGCTTGATTCAGATTTACTTAGAGACTGTCAGCTTTATGCTGCCATTGACAAAGTAGAGTTGCTTCCTGATAGGCATTTTTATCAGGTCAGAAAACAAAACAAGGTCAACTAGTGAAATATCAGTCTTTAGTCAGAGACAACACCAATAAAATAATTGAACTGAGGTTGTGGAAACTCAGTATCGTAGTTCGGTCATTTCTAGCTCTGATTTACAATAAGAAAAAGCACTATCAATTAAAGAAACACACCAAGCAAAAAGTAGGGCATCCTCTTTAAATTATCTGTAGAGTAGGGTAAAAGATCTACTTCTTATTCATTATAGATAGAATACTACCCACAGATTTTTTGAGACATTTTCTTTGGATTCAGAAAAAATGGGTCACTTGGCATTTAAATGCCTTTTTTCTTCCCTGGTTCTAAAATTCTCCTAAAATTAATGTGCTCAGAAAACTTGGAATGATTGGTATGAACAAAGTAATTTTACTGTGTCTTGTTTTCCTTAAGGTCAAAATCTATTAATAGAAAAAGAGGTTTCCTTGTCTGCTAAGGGATAAAAGGCAAGTTATCCTCTATTAAAACCAGAATGTTCCTTTGCCATAACATTGTAACATAGCTGTATAACATCCGGCTTGCAGGGTATTGGACCTTGTCCCTGATAACTTGATGAAGCTTCCCGAACCTTAAATTTTTTCTATTTTTCTTTTCCCCTTGGATTTATACTGTTTGGGGATTTGAAGGCAAATTGTGATCTTCAGCCATGGTAGTGTAATAGTAATGCTGGGATGCTTAAATTCCAGCTAGGATCCTATGACCTTTGTGCTAAGAGAATGAGTACAGAGGTGAAAATACAAATGCACCCTGAGCATTCCTGCTAAACAGAAGGAAATGCTCACTGTTTAGCATTACTTTGGAGATAGTTTCCTGACACAACCTAGTAACTTCCATTTTTTTTCCAGGCTGAAGTGTTTAAGTTCCAGTCATTGTTCTCTTTTCTCTCTCAGGCCAGTGGAAACATTGTTGTGAGGAACTTATGAAAATTGAGATTATGTCACCACGGAAACCACCTTTGTTCTTGACAAAGGAAGCGACCTCCGTCTACCATGATATGAGTAAGTGGGATTTGCCTTTTCAAGTTGCAGAGTAACAGAAACAACATTGTCTGAATTCAGATGACTTCTGGTGTTGGTGTTGAAACACTGAGTTTTTCAAGGACATTTCAGACAATGAAAGAGCAACATAATTGCATATCAAGGAGTTTGCATTAAATCTGAATTTGTAATAGTGCAAATAATGAATACATTTTTATACCTTGAGCTAAAAAATCTGCAGTCTGCCTTGAACACACCCAAAAAAGCTGTCACTAGAAATAAACACTCATGGTAAGAGTGGTATACAGCTCAAAAAACGTAAAGGTAAAATAGTCCAGCTCACAAACCAATTGCATGAAATTAATCTGCTGTTCTAGCATAACTTACCTAATTATTTGGTAATGATGTTGAAAAATATGCTTGGAAAATCTAGTTAGAGTGTATCTGGGACTTGTATTTTTGCAGAGAAATATGGTATGCAGCAGGATTTTTTCAATAGTTTTGTTACAGAAATAATATTTACAGACTAGAGAAAGTAGGTCACTTTGTTTTACTGGATCCAATGCAGTATTGACTGAGAAACACTGTACAACTCTAAATGCCTGACTGCTTGCTGTTTGGGATGGAGCTGTGATGATGCTCAAAATACCATGTGGGTCACTGACTTACCATGCATCAGAGCACTGAACAGTCAAGTTTTATCTAAGCTGTGAATGCAGAACAGAAGTGCAGTAAATGAACCACACAGAGGCTTTACAAAGGTAACATGGTAGCATAATTCCACTGGTACACATGTACCCCAGTGAGGAGCAGAACACAGACTCTGTTTCACTCTTAATACACCATTTTTTTCCTGCTTATATGTAGTATTTGTAGTACCCTGTACCCAGCACTGGTGAGGCATCTCAAATCCTGTGTTCAGTTCTGAGCCCCTCACTAGAAGAAAGGTATTTAAGGGGCTGGAGTGTGTCCAGAGAAGGGCAGTGAAGCTGGGAAAGGGTCTGGAGCACACATGTGATGAGGGGTGACTGAGGGAGCTGGGAGTGTTTAGCCTGGAGAAAAGGAGGCTCAGGGGGACCTTATGGCTCTCTACAGCTCCCTGGAAGGAGGGCGTAGCCAGGGGGGTTCAGTCCCTTTTCTCAAGGAACAAGTGATAGGACAAGAGGATACAACCTCCAGTTGCCCTGGGGGAGGCTTAGATTGGATATTAGGAAGAATTTGTCCACAGAAAGGGTTGTCCAGCAGTGGCACAGGCTGCCCAGGGCAGTGGTGGGGACACCTTTTTGGAGGTATTTGAAAGATGTGCAGATGTGGTGCTTAGGGACATGGCTTGGTGGTGGACTTGGCGGTGCTGGGTGAACACTTGGACTCGATGACCTTTAAAGGTCTTTTCCAACCTAAACTGTTCTGTGATTCTATTGGAAATCAGATACTGCTGCTGTTTGAGGCTGGTGCTATTGCAGTATACATGGAAAACTCAGTAAGAAGAATAAGAAATGGAGCAAGGCACTCTGAAGGCACATAGAGAAAAATGATATAGGTAAAGACGTCCCATTTTGTACAGGCTGGCAGCACAAGAATATTTAGTCATAGACTTTCATGGGCCTCCTGTGAAACAAAAGTTTCAAAGCACTATACAACAAAATGTGTTTCATAACTAACACATACAGGTTTCCCAGTAGTACATTATTTTTTCTTTTACTTGGAAAGAAATATCAGTGCCTACCCTGCTGCCTCAATGCCAGCTGTCATGAAAATAATTCCCTCCTGTCACCTCAGTTCTCTCTTGGGTAGCATATGTAATATTTTCCATTTCATCCATTAATACTCTTAATAGTTCAGACTTGGTGAAACAGTTAATACATCTTTGTATACTGAGTAGTAATAACAAAATAGATAGAAGTAAAGTCATTGGTGGTGTTTTAATCTGGGTTAATTGCTGTCCCTTAAAATTACAGGCATTGATTCTCCAGTGAAACATGAGGGCTTAGTTGATATCATACAAAGGAAAATTGAAGAGAGTGATGGTGAGTTCCTTCTTGGCCAGCAAAAAGAGTCTGCATCTGCCCTATGGGCGTCACTCTTTGATGGATCTCATGAGCTGACTGTTCAGAAAGACGTGCATCTGGACTCAAAAACAGATACAAGTCCTAATGGCAGCAGAGGAAAGAAAAGAAGAGCTCCACCTCCACCCTCTGATAAGTCACCATACAGTGCAAAAGCACAGGTGAACACAGAGCAACTGGGCAAGGAAAACTGGAGGAAGCCTGACCACACACCTGCCAGTAGCTCTTCCTTTGAGTCAGTGTTAGCTACAAAAATGCAGCAGCTGCAAACCGCCATTGCTCCTCCTCGCAAAATTGGTCCTTGTGGAAAAAGTGTTTTCGCTGGCCTGGGGAATCCCATTTCTCTGGTGAGCAAGACCAAGTCTGAAACCAAACCAGTACCAACCCCTAGACAGAAAGGCACCACAGAAATACTAGACCCCAGGTCCTGGTTGCATCCATAGGCGTCATATTTAGCTTAGAGGAGTCTTTGGAATTTAAAGTTTCTCAGCCTTCTCCTAATACCCTTCATTAAAAGCAGATTTGAGCATATAGCTCAAGTGTTTCCTGTAAGCCAGGGCATTACTGCTAGCTGCAGTCTCAGCTGTATTCATTAGTGCTCATCTAAATAATTGCACTGGAATGGGGGGGGTTGCCTCTGTCTGGAGCAAGGGTGCTATTTCTGAAAACAATAGTTCGGTACTTTCCTCTTGGAAAAACCACAGGGTAACCTCAGTTGTCCCCACAGCAGGGATGTCACTAGTGCCTTCTTCCAGTCCCTCAGCTTAGCCCATCCACAGCTCCTCAGACTACTGAACTGGGAATTCACACATATTCAGCACAGATCTTGCAAAGCTGATTTTCTTGGGCTCCATGCTTGCTGCATCCTCTCTCTCCCTTGATGTTTAGGAAACACTGCTTATATGGTAATCATGTATGAAAAGCTTTTGTGCTGTTCTGAATGGCTCTGTAACTCCAGAGGAATTTCTGAGGTGGTTCTATCAATTTAGTGTGGGATTTCCCAAGTTCCTGCTGGTTCATGTGCTATTGGAATGGACCAGGGTTATCTGTCTTTGAGCAAGGATGTGATCCATCACTGTTGTTTATTTTGGGGTAAGACAAGCGTTTAAAAGCAGTTGCTGGGTATGCACACATGCTCATCTTATGGTTGTTTTTCCTGACAAACCTGGCTCTGTAACACAGCTCCTCCTTTGTGGAGCCTCTCAGCTGTTCCTGGTCGGGAGCTGGTTTGTAAACAGGCAGTGTTACTGGTAAGCAAACAGGTTTTTTCACCACTTGTTCTTAGTGCAATAGCAGAGAATAAGCACTTCAGGTGAAGATACTGAGCTTTCATGTTCTTTCATCAGACTGTTCACCAGTTCTGTAAGAAGTATGGGTTGTTGGGGTTCCTGTGGCACCTGTGAAACATCTACTGCATAAGGAAAAGCTGTGTTCTCCTGGATCCACAGTTTAAATACCTGACCGTTTCCTTGGTTGATGGATTTGTCTCAGATGCTGAAATTTATCCAAGGGCAAAGGTCTGCTTGCAGTTCTCCCTCTGGAGTCATGGTGCTCAGACCTGTGTTGAGAGGGTCATATCAGCAACTGTATACATACAGTTCATTATTTCTTATTTTTTTTCCCAAAGTGTGGATGACTCTGGGAGCTTTACTATTTCTCCAGAAGATACTGTGGGCATGGTTGGTTGGTTGATTTTATCTAATTTTTTGTCTTCAGCTAAGCTCTTGGCTGCACAGTTGTAAAGGTATCTGCTGAATTCCCTCAGTAGTTCATTTGGGTTGGGGTTGAGAGGCAGGTTTCATTTACAAATCCTTTTGCAGGATTAGAGCCTTTTGTTCCAGAATGTCCTTGTTCATTCTTCATTTAATCACATTCCATTTTCTCACTGAAACAACCATAATCATTCTTACAATAAATCATGCTGTTACTTAAATGGATGGTTTGTGAATGGCTTATAAATAGGAACAGAAAAACTGAAGAAAAACTATGTAAATCAGACAGTCGACTAAGTGGACTGTACAATTCTGAACAAGAAATGGGAAAAATTGGGGGGGGTGATGGGAAGCATATTTTCCAAAATGCAGCTGCAGTTTATTTAGCTTTAAATCTAGCCTTAAATGTTTCTGTGCTCAGAAAGAAAAAAACACCTTTTCTTGGTAACCCCTTTTCATTTTGTAGTTGTATTTAAAAAAAATCTCATAAATATATAAGGAAAGATGGCACCATAATGAGGATTCATTTTTAAATTCACCAGGCCATTGAATTTCAACAAGCATTTTCTCTAATAAATTCAGTGGCTTTGTTTTGAACTGAACGTACGTATTTTAGCAAGGCATTTAATATTAATTTGAAGTCTTCAAGTGATGAAAATTCACTCACACCTCCTGTTGCAATACTTAATTACCCCAGGTACGTTTTTCAGTTGATTTTCTATTTGCATTTCTAGCTCCACCTTAAGTTATTTTGGTCTTTTTATGTATTTGATTGCTTATATTGATCTCTGTAGTATCAGCTTTTCTAATTGCCTGTGTGTAGTTATAAATCACGATTATGTCCCTTTTAACCTTTTCTCTGATGAGACGTACTGAATTCCTTAACTTTCCTGTGGCAGTGAATGTTATCCAAGGCTAATTAATCTTCACGTTCTTCTCTGTATTTCTCATGTACAGAAATATTTGTAAGGGTGACATCTGAATTAGATGCCACATGTCAATAGTGATCCATCAGGACTGTATAGAGCCATAATGTGATCCTCTTACTCTGATGAATATCTCCCTCTCTCTCTTTCCTCAAAAATTGCATTATCTTTAATTTTTTTTTTTTTTTTTATGGAAGCATTGCCTTGGATGCTGATTTTTATGGGCCAAGTCCTCTTCAGAGTCTTTCTCAAGAATGTGGTACATCATCCTCTTATTATCCTACCTTATATTTTCTTGGAAATACAGATTGTATTTTACCAGCATTAAGATACTGCTCATGAAGTGATCCAGATTGCTCTGTGTAAGTGACCTGTCCTCATTCTTTACTGCTTCAGCAGTCTGCATGTCCTTTGCAAATTTATTGCAAGTGATTTTTACAGTTTATTCCAGATCATTGATTTTTAAAATTGAATGCAAGGCAAGGTTTGTAGAGAGAGGTGATAAGTTTTTATTACATCAGTGACATGGGTAGGGGGTGGGGAAAAGCAAACAGGCCATTGAATTTCTGTCCCTTTTATCCCAGAGCCTTTAAAACTTTGAGTAGGATGGCAAACAGCTATATTTCCTGCTGAATCCCTATTAATACTGTATCTTGAAATTATTATGATGATTTTTTAAGAAAATTACGTGTTTATCTTGTTTTCAGAAAGTTACTCGGGGTTCTTGTGGGTAACACCTCAGTGCAGGTGTCTTTGCAAGCCAAGCTTAATATATCAAAGAGTAAAATGCAACCTGTTGTTCAAGACCATGAAGCTCCATGAAGTTGTGTTGATGTTTTATATCTATCCTTAAATTAGACTCATGTGAGTCAGTTCAAGATATTGCAGTGACCACCACTAGGCAAACAAGGCCATTAATTATTTTGTTCATCTGCATCAGAACCATGTAATCCCTACTATGAAGAAAGAGTTCACTTCAAGTTTTAGTATTTGTTGTTACTTTGTCTTTCTTTTCCCCCACCCCCCTTCTGTATGGCCATTATTGCCTTGGCATCTTCTGTGCAGCAAGTTGGTTTAACCAATAAAACCTGCAGGAAACACAGAGCTCAGCTATCCAGTAAAGTCAGTGCCCCTCAAGGAACTGCTGCTCCCAGGCAGCACAGGGGAATGTCACGTTTCACCATCTTAGCAGCTGTTTGATCATGAGGATGCTTTCATTGCACGACTCAAAATATCAGTGATCAAAACCCAGAAGTGATTTGGGAGCCTCCTGCTGGGGGGAGGCCTGGAGAACACCAGCAGGCCTGTGGCTTCTCCCAGCCCTTGTGTCCCATTCCCCTGTGTTCACATTTGTGTAGGCAAATTGGAATGCTATTGCCTGGCAGGGAAGTCCATTGAGAAACACTTCTCCCAGGATGAATGGCTCAAAGGATGCAGTGTAGCACAGGGAGAATGTTGGGTGGCACTTGCTGAACTAGGCCTGGAATTAGAGACTTTCTGAGGAACGTGTTGGACCTGCTCTGAAAACTGTTCCTATTTGTTCTCTGCTGGATGAGTTCATGCTGCTTAAAACCAGAATTAACTGATCAGAGGCAGCCTTGAAGTGGGGCAGAGACAGGAGTCAGCCTGAACTCTTCTTTAAGGAAATACAGCTTGAAAGTAATTGCTGGTTCAAACTTGAATATAAATTTCACAGAACGTGAACTTCTGAAATATTGACTGAACAAAGACTTAATTTATTAACTTCTTATATTTACCTAATGTCTTCAGCTGTTTACTTGGTCTTGGAATGGTAGATGGTACCTCCTGTGATTTTAAAGGCATTACCTTCATTACATTTTTACTAGTATTGTGATTATTTTTTCCCATGATAATAACACTAATAGTTATTTTGTGGTGGCTTGTATGTATTTGGAAATACTGCTGTAGTATTCAGAGTTGATAGAATTCTAATTAATGCAAACTGCCTTAATAGAAAAATGGAGATTTGGACACTAATGTATTGTGAAATGTTAGAACAGAAATCTTCTTATTTTGCTGCTAGCATATTGTATTTTTGTTAAAATATGCAAGTGAAATTAAAAACATTTCTAGAATAAAAGGGTTTTGGTGTCATTTTCTTCCATCTGGAACTACATTAAGCTTTACTCCAGTGTATAAACCATGTGTGATGGCTGCTGTAAAATGAGAGAGCTCAGGGGTAGCTGCTTTTCCCTTGGGCCTGCCATGAATGTACCCCTGTAGGCTCATCCTGACAACAGCAAACAGTACCAGCCTGTTTTCTGACCTGGAGGAAGGGAGGAGAAGCCATTGAACTGGCTTTCAGTTGAATCAGTGTTATCTGCCATCCAGTGAATCCAACAGACAGCACCCTGTGTGAGCAGGAAAAGTAAGAAATGTTATCTGAGATGCACCTTTTCTTCCACAAATGTGCCAAAAATGAAACATCCTGGTTTAGGTTTCATCTTAGTCATGCAGGAAAACATGCCATGAAGCAGATTTACATCTTGCTCTCTGCTTTGTAAGCTGGCTTCATAAATGAGCCACTGACATCCCTTAATTAATTAATTAATCCATCCATTAATTGTTTTCCTTTCACGGGCAGCCTTGTGCTGAGGGGGAACTCTCATCCACCTCACCAGCCAGAGCTCAGTGTGGCACTGCTAATTTAAAACTAACTGAGCTGCTCAAGTAAAGTGTTCTTTTGACCCAGTTATGAAATTACTGTAATAAATGCAAAAGGCATTGCTAGACATTTTAATTTTAGAATAAGAGTCCATGAAAGAAACAAAGTGGGATTGACAATTGCAAGGCAAGACAGTGCAGCTGACTGTTTTAATGAAAACTGTACTGCAGCTAAAGCTGCTGCAGTTTGCTTTAAGGGATCATGGGAATATAAAATATGATCTCTTCATATAACCATTAGCAAATGGTTAAGCTGTAATTGTTCCATATATCCATTATATACTCACAAAAAAACCCCAGTTTGTGAGGCATCAAAATAAATTGCTTTTTATGAGGAAAGAACAATCTCTCAAGATTTTTATATCAAGATAGCTTTCTAAATGTTTTTTATGTACCTCCCCAAAGGAAGAAAATTTATAATAACTACTGAAGTGTCTTTTATTCTGTTATGGTATTTCTCCACATTTCTATAATCTTCTTGCAAAATAGTTACAAAAAGATAATATTTCTAATATACATAGTTTCATCCGAAGGGGTTTTTTTGGCTCTTGTCCAGTGTTAGGTAGTGACACAGGAATACTTGCAGAAGAAAGTAATTTCACACACAGCCTCTTCCCAGCCCTTAGTAATTAAAGGCTTTTTAATATGCAGACGTGGGAAGCCTTTTAGTCTGTCAAAGTTTCACTTTATGTCTCTGTCTGGACATGAATTCAGAGTGGCAGTTAAAAGTAAAAAAATGGATTCTTTCATTTACTTAAATTTTGGCATCACTGCTGTCTTGTAGCACTTGCAGCTTGATGATATGCCACAAGAGTTTTCTTTCCAAGCTTTAAAATTTGTGTATTTTCTTTTGCAAAGAAGCAAAGGGTCTCAGCAAGTGTTCATCACATGCCTTTTTCTGTCACTGACTATAAAAGTGGTTCCAAAATACAAATATCATTGATTGAGTTTTTTCACCCTAAAGGAAAATGGTCCCAGGCTTTTCCATCTTTGTTTGGATTATATTTTCCATTTTCTAATTAGTGTCTATTTCCAAATCCCACATGTATTTTGACAATATCTTTCTCGAGCTGGGAGCCCAGAGCTGAACACGCACTACTCGCTCAGGGGCGCTCTTGATTTACAAGAACAGAATATGATCATTAATATTGCCTCCATTTTAGCTACTCATACTGCATTAGCAAAAACCAAATAAAAATATTTCCATCACTCTGTGGCCAGAATGGTGTGTGCCTAAATAAAGATGTAACTTAGGCAAGGGAAGATCTTAGTGCTGTTATGGTGAGCTTAACATCTCACAAATTTCTCAGTAGCACAAAAATTTGTTTTAACTGCGTGGCTGGCACGAGTGAGCTGCTTTGTCCTCTCAGCATTTGTTTTTCAGATGGCAGCAGCTGCTTTACTTCCTTTGGTTTTGAGTGGTCATTACTCTTCAGTCCAATGTCTGTACAAAAGGATTGAGAGCTTTTGAAATAAACTGAGAGCAATTTAACTGACTGACCTTCCCATGACTGGATGGATCAGCTGCACTGTCAGGTGCCGAAGCACTGAGTTGACAGATTCTTAGCCTGTGTATTTGGCTTGTAGGAAAATAGAGGGACTGTGGCAACTTTGCCTTTCTGGATCCAGACCTGGGGACTGGATGTAGAGGATGAGAATGCTCTTCTCATGCTGTAGCTTTATCACACAGCATGAGCCACCTGATGTGGACCAGCTCTTCAAGCATGGAAGAAAGTTTGCTCAAAATTAGTAGAGTCTCAAATTTTATTAACTAAATGGAAAGCCTTTTATTCAGGACAGATCCTAATGATGGTATTCAACACATGGCTTCAGGTCAAATTGGATTTAATACACCATGCCTTTAATATATCAGGATTTTTCTATTATTTTAATAAGAGTTCATTTGTGTGTCTAATAATACATCACATTTTACTCATGACCTCATTAGAAAGATTCTTAAACATTTGCTTGATCATTATCCTAAAGAAGGATAAAGGTCAGCTGTCTTGGGAACCCCTCAGGTTTAACCCAGCTTGTGCAATAGCCACTTGAGCCTGCAGCCTGATGTGCACTTTCCGTTCATTCATTTAAAATAATTGTATAATTCCTTGGCAATAAAGTTACTGATTTCCAAGCATTAATGTGTAACCTGCTATTTACATTTTTCATAAGGATAGGCCAGAACACATGAGTCTTCAGCGTCGCTACAGCTTACTAGATTAATTAATGATTAATTAATTAATGATTAATACAAACTTCAGCAGCAACTTGTTTACTTGCTTTTTTCTACATTTCCTTTGGCAGGGCAAATTTTGTCCACCATACCTGCCAAAAAAAAAAAAAAAAGAAAAGATAGAGCCAATTATTTAGTTAGGCTCCATCTGACTCGTGTTGAAGAATTAAAGAGAGCCAAGGGCTTGCTGCAGAAACAATTATTTGAATCGGTATATACAAGTGTATAAATTCAATTTGGGCTCTCACTGACATTAAACAAGAGTCAAGGGAGGGGCCACAGCTTCTCTGCCCCTCACTTTTAAAAATGAACCATTGTGTCAGAAGTTCCCATCACACATTTTGAGGCATTAGTCCTTAGGGATGCTGGGTTTGGCAAAATAGTGCCATGTCCATGACTGACTTCAATACCACCATCCTCACAGACCCTCTGAACCTGGGCATGCAGGAAAGGGAAAAGAATTCTATCTGTCCCCATTTCTAGAGATGATGCTAGCAAACTCTTAGCACCTTTTAATGTAAGAACAAGGCAGATTTGAAAAGCTGACTGTGCTACTAATGGGATGTGACCAAAAAGCCCAATCAGGATGTTTTCTGAGAAGCCACCTGACATCATCACTGCCCTTCAGCTTACTGGGCAACTTTTTCAGCTTTTTGTAGTGACATAATATTCATAGAAGATATTGTTTAGTCCTTGTACTTCACTTCTGAAGCTCTTTACTACAGAGAATTTTGAATCTTTAAGCTCTCCTTCCCTTTCCAGTGTCATTGTAAGAATTTGTCTTATCTGGCAGAACCATATTTCATCTCAGCTGACTTGCAAAGCACACAAGGTTCAGCAGTTGAAAGCAGGAAGTGTGGCTTGGGATTGGCCAGTGTGTTGCAGGCTGTGACTTGTCCATGGAGCAGAGTTTGGGACTGTCTCATGTGAGACACTCCGGTCCTCCTCATGCTGATAAAGGAGCAGCAGTCACAAAGGGGCTGGAGAGATCAGAAACCCCTTTCCACTGATGTCTTCAGTGCCTTCATCAAGCTTTAGCAGCAGTCCCACTATTTTCTACAATGCTCTGGTCCCAACAAAGCACCAGTGTGCACACTTAAGATACAAACTGTCCTGATGCCCTCCTGGATATTTGTCAGGCAGTGAATGGCTTTCCCCAGCACCAAGGTGCACCAAGACAATTTTGCCCAGCCAGGTCCAGAGTTGAGATCCCCACATGCCTTGTTCTACTTTTTATCCCACTCCAGTGCAATCACAGCAGCTCCCACTGGGAGAAAGTTCTAAAGTGCTTTATAATCATTAAGCCTTACAGTCCCCTTTGGGTTAATTATTTGTGTGGCAGGAGAAGTCACCCACAGAGGTTACACATATGAGATACCCATGTGTCAGCTTTTATAGACCTGATTGTGCTCAGGTTTTTTGGCCCATTTTAGCTGCATCCTGATCCTGTAATGAAATTGTATGTGTAAGTTCTGGTTTTGATAAACTAAACATAAAAGAACAAACAAGCATACGAGCTTTTCCACAGCCTCCTCCTCTGAGTGCAGTGTTTCCAGTGTTCCCTGGAGCAGGGCTGCAGCTTACTAAGCCTGAGTTCCTCCTGGCACTCTCATTCATGCATTCTGTCAAACAACATTTTCTTTGGTTTTTTATCAAGATCTTGACTGAGATCTTCAAAGCAATTAATTCAGTGCTCCATGATTGCAGCTGCTGAATAATTGTTTGTTAGAGCATTTTCTTTCCCAGGCAAGAGATGTAAAATAGTTGCTCCCCTCAATAAACAAGTTGTCAAATGTGATTAGTTAATGGACCTGTAATCATGCAATAGCATGAAGGTAAGGATATGGAAAGTGTGATGTGAAAATGCATATTTAAATTAAAGCTATAGGGGAACATTTTCCCATAGGAACTCTTCCTATCGATGCTGAAATAGACAATTTACCATTCATAATGATTAACTGTAGATCATTAATTAACAAAAACAACAGATTAGTCATCAAGCATTTCAAATTAAAGATGCATTGATTGTTTGAGTTATGTTTAGGTCTGGCCAGGAGACCAGGTTAGTGCCCAGGTCTCCATGCCTGAGCCAGCCTTCCCATATAAACTGACATGCACAAGTAAAAGCCTTTTAAAATTAAGGTCAAAAATACACTAGCCAATATTAAACTCCCAGAGCCTGAAATGTGATCCTATGTTCCTATTCACCAGCCCTGTAATTTGCCATACTGTTCCTGGTCAGACACATTATGAGACAGAAATGGAGCACTCAGGCTCATTGGCTTGTGGGGAAGAGGGAATGTCATTTTTTGGCAAGTGAATGCTAAATTCCAATCTAAGTGCAGTTACAGAGAGTATGTATTATAGCTCAAAAATCTAATTAGCTCATTTTTATCTCTAAATAATAAATCTATCTTTCTGCGTGCCCTTTAGAAGAAATCTGAGACCATCCTGCAGTGGAATCTGTGGAAAGCAGAAGCCCTTTGCAAAAGAATCTTGCAAGGCTGGGGTTTTTTCCTTCCTCCCTCCCTTGGGAAATATACATTCAATGGTATCATTTCCTAAAAGAGTATTCCTTGACAGAAAAAGCAAATACTTATATTTTTGTTTTCGTTAAAAAGCTGTATCTATTACAGAAATTTAATTCTCCATTTGGGAATTATAAGCAGTAATACAATAATAATAGTTGTTGGTTACCACATGCTTATTTTAGACTATTCCAGGCAGCTGCCTTCTGCTTTTTGTACAATCTCTTAGCATTAGGCTCCAATATAAAATAAAATTACTCTGAACTGTCTGCCAAATTTGACTATTCTTTTAAAATCAAGTAGCTGTTACTTACATTATGTAATAGCAACAGGGGCAATTTAATTACTAAGTCACGTATGAAAAATAAGACTTCAGCCTGCAACCTTTGGGTTATTAACCACCTAACTACTATTAAAAAGATGATCAGGGTACATAATTCTGAGACAATGGAGCTGTGAAGGCCACTGCTCCAGTGATGCACTGCATGGTCAGAGGCTGTGGAGTCACTGCTGCCTGTAGCCCAAACCTGGTGGGTTTTTGTTTGCTTTTTGGAGGGCACTGGAGGCAAAGCTTTCATGAGTTACGTATTGAGCATCTGCTCTGATGTGTCCCAGGATGAGCTCCCTGCACATTTCCAGTCCTCACATGCCTGTGGCACATGTACCCCAAGGCAGTAATTCAGAAGGGGGCTGACACTCTGCTGGCTCCTGGAGCTGTGGACAGAGTGGGGTCTGGATCCTTGCCCCAGGGCTGGCTGTGGTCCAAGTGCCCCCTCTTAGCCTTGCCCCCACCATTCAGGGTGTCCCTTTACCATAAAGGACAATGCATTTCACAAGCTGAGCATTTGACCAGCACTACAGGCTACCACTTAGGTGCTAGTAAAGCAGGTTGATAAATAATTTTTTTTGCTAAGAAAGCTGATCTTTGCCAACCCCAGATCCTAATACTGAGGCAGCTGCCTTTATAAAAAGTTATAGAATATTATTTGTATTGACGTTTTGGCTGTTCAGTCCAGTAGGTCACACTTTGCACTATTTTGCCATGGAAGTTGAGCCCCATGAATAAGGGATTTTAGACACAAACCCACAAGTTTCCTGTTTAAAGCAAAACCCTCTGTGCTTCAGTGTTGGCACAGTTGCAACTTTACCCCATGGTTTTGCTCCAGCATCCCTCCAGGTCCATCTCCTTTGTGGGTTACTTCAGGGCCTCTCCTTCCCCTTGGATGTTTCCCAGTGTCACAGTGGGCTCCTCTTATTCCCTCTGCCTCCCCTCCATGGCTCTGCTTTTCCTGATGTAGTAACTAAGGACAATGATTTCCTAAGAGAGTTTTTCAAGGTACTGGACCTTTTAGAAGTGATCAAGGTAGCTGGAGGATAGATCATACACACAAAATCATGGTTGACTGCAGGACTGCAGCAGCCAGAGGATGACATAGATGGCCAAATGTCACAAAGCTCACAATCGTATCCCCCAAGCCAGTGAGACAAGGGTTAGGACCAGGTTACTCCAGAGAGCTGCACTGCTGACAAAGAGCATCCAAGCTTTCTTGGAAGGCTACACACTGGATCAAGTGGATGCATCCCTTCCTTGCCCACACAGTGCTCGAGAGATATCCTCATCCTCGTTAGTATGCAGGTGGTGTGGTTCACTGGCTCTGCCAAGCAAAGCTTTTTAATTCTCCCTCGCTGGAGAGAGGAACTTCAGAACAAGAGAATGATTAATGGAGGGAGGAAAAAAAAAAAAAAGGCAAACAAAATTTAAAAGGGGATAATAAAAACCCTCAATGAAAGCGAAATGATCAAGATTTATGAGAATTCTATGAATTCCTCACAGTGGTTCAAAGCAGGATTGCATAAGCCGCAGCACACCTCACTCGCACATCCTTTAATGAGAATGGCCGTGTTTATGTGTTCATTTACATCGGCTCCATGCCCGCGGGCTGCAGGCGAGGCCTGTTCACACACGTATGGAGCAAGCACAGAGCCAGGAAGCCCGGCCTGTGTAACTCGGGACCAGCTGGAGGGCTTTTGGGTGTGAGAGGTGGGTCCTGCCTGCAGCACGGCTTGGAGGGGCCATGCAGGGCACAGGCACAGCCAGGGAGTGGGGACACGTACCAGGGTACTACAGTGAAATCTGGTTTTTGCAACTCCAGGAGCACAGCAATTGGAAAAATCCAAGTTTTCCTGGGAAAACTGACCAGCTGACCAGCTTGCATTCAGCAGTATTCACTGTAGCCCTGGCCAGTTTTTTCCCGCCCCGTCCCAGCTTTCAGGGAAATAATTTATATGTCTCTGATCAGGTTTTTCACCGTGGCTGGGGACAGGTGGTCTTCCTATGCTCTTGCAGAGGTGAGCACAAACCAAACTGCACTGAGGGTGCCTCCAAACTGCCTGAAATTAGACATCATTGGAAGACCTTAGCAGATCTTTTTCTCTGGAGACAGTCGACAGAGAAGTGTCTGGATCAGCTGTGAGACATTTGCAATGAATTGTCTCTATACTAAACACTGGATGTGAATAATGTCCCCGTACTCTCCATAAAGTAGTCCCTTCATTGCCAAATTCCCTTTAACACAAGGGAGGTTAACCTGGATGGCAAAAGCCAGAAGCAGCCAGGTCACTGCAACGCACAGCTTTTACAGGATCACCTTTGTAGGCAGCACAAGCTCACATTTGCCCAGGATGGATCCCAAAAGCTCTGCTGTGTGATGTGTTGCAGGACAACTGACAGAAGAGTTGGTTATAATGGGAAGAGATGGGCAGAGATGATACCTAAGCATGGAATGTCTTGGCTTGCAGACAGAAATCACACCTGAACTCTTCCGAAGAGCTGAGGTGTGCAGCACGGTCACTCTCAGTGCAACTTCCTGGAGGTTGCAAACCTTTCTGAACAGGTTTAGGAGCCAGATCAAAATGTTACAGGTCAGTATGACCTCAAAGAGAGTGTTTGAGAATGTAATTTAGGGGCTGTGAACAGGAGGGGTGGAAGAACAGATTGCATTCATACTCCTTCCAGGTAATGATCATACCATTAACTTGAGGCTGAAATGTTCAAGTATTTATCCTGTCTATTGTGTGCACACATGTATGCATAAGTTTTAACACTGCCAGCCACCTATTAAGGCACACACAGTGGGATCCTAGACAGCAGGGCTTGTAAAATGTGACACCCAACTTCTGCATCTGCTTATTGCTTCTAAGCTGGCTGAATCCAAGAAGTGACATGTTCCTTCCTTCTTCTCTTCCTCCTTCCTTAATAGGATAAGGAAAATAAAACAAAATGGCACAAGTACAACTTTTCCATTTTTTATCACCCTCTGTCTCAGTTCTACCAATGCCAAAGCTGTGGGCTGCTCAGCTGGTGAGGTTGATGGAGCAATTCTTACAGGGCTGAGGGCCACTGGTGCTAATTTGCTGGCTGCATCTTCTGTGCTGGTCAGGTGAGGCAGTGTCCACACTCTGCAGCAGGAAGCTGCACAGGGCTGTCCTGTCCAGCTCTGGATGATCTGGCACATGGTGATAACCAGAGCCCTGCGGAGCAACCAGCCTGGACAGAAGCAGTGCAGCCATCACAGCATCATGTACCATATTGCAATGTTTCAGCAAATACTGCTTGCTTGCAGAAGGCCTAATTAACACAGGCAGAGGGGTTTTTTTTAAAGAGCTTGATTTTGGAAAAAAATAATGAAAATTAATAACATATCCAAACCCCATTCCATCAGAGAGAGAGGAACAACGTTGAAGAGTGGTGATGGCAGCAGGAGTGTAGAGCCCCATCCAGCCCACCAGAGATGGAGGAGCCACTGGATTTCCAGTCCAGGTAACCTTGTTGCTTTGTTTGAAGTATCCAGCATGCAGCCATAATCCCTTTGTGCCTGATCCATATGGAGATGCAGCTTTATTCTAATAGCATCAGCACTTTCGGCCTTCTCTGGGGTTTTCAGTCCACAGCCTTATAAGGGCTCATCCGAAAAGCCAAATTTGGACTGAGTAGGGAACTGCTGTTCCCTGTCATGTGGATTTCAGTTCTTTGATCCACATAATTCTTCTGAGGAGAGGAGGGCCAATAATCAATAGGTGCTATAGACAAGCTATTTATTGGGACTCTCTTCAAACTTGGATAAATCAAGTTTGACCTCCTTATGGCTCCATCAATCCTGTAGCAAAGTAGCTTAACACTGGCTTTAAATGAAGAACAGATGCTTCTTCTGAGCAGAGCTATTGTGCACCCAGTGAAGAGAGAAGAAGATAAACAAACACGCACTCCAACTGCAGCCAGTGGAAAATACAGCTGGTGGCTCCACTCTTGGAGTTGTTCCTCCATGTCCATTAGCAGCTGAAAGCAGGTTATGCAGGGGAAGATGGAGAGATGGTGGGGATAATGGCTGCTTTCTGAGAGTCCTGCCGTGACATGGGCATGGCGGATGGAGACTGGTGGGGTCAGAGGCTGCTGCTGCACAAGACAGCGCTACTCTGAGGAGTGAAGCCTGAATGCCTTTCATGTCACACTCTAAGTTATTAGGAGCAAAATCCCCTTCTCGTTGATGTACATAACACCTTAATGAATTGGCACTCCTATCTCATTCTTGCTTCAGGGGCCAGCTCGTTTGCTGTAGTTCAGACTCTTCTTGTGTACCATTTTTATGTGTTTTGTACTGGTTTAGAGAAGTATCTGCAACTGCCTTGTAGATCTGGTTTGGATCACAAACCTGTCCACACTAACAGAGATTTGGCTGATATCACATTGGTAAATTCATAATGTAGTGGGTTGTTGTCAGGCTTTATTATTTCAAGTTTATTTTATATCATATGGGTAGTGTTTGGTTGGGCTGCAGCATCATTCCAGATGGGAAAATGTAATCCACTTTTGTTCGTCTCTTGACAGAGTGTTCTGGCTTCTTGTTTTCACATCAGATGAAATGGGGTTTTGTCTAATTCTAAAGTTACAGTTAATGAAAAGAGAACAACAGAGCAGTTGGCTGGTGTGTTTCTGTGTGTACCTGTGTATGGCAATTTGTTCATCTGTTACTTACACATAAATTTGGAAGCTAAGAGCAACCAAATAACCTGATAAACAATCCCAGCCACCAGGGACAGAGGAGCAGCAGGCTCAGAGGTAATTATATATTTACATTACATATTTATACAATGAAATTGTATATAGTTATCTATATAAATATAAGTATATAAACCTGCAGAGAAAAAATATTTATGCAAATATAGAAAATTAATTTAATATTTTATTTATACTTTTGTATTTATATCTACCTATATAAACATAGATTTAACATTTCATTCTATATCTTTTCTAATTATATCTTTTATATTGCCCACAGGCATTGTGAAACCCTGCAGGTGGCTGGAGGGATGAGGCAGGCAGTACCCCCACCCCAGGGAGAGCTGAAGCACAGGACCAACCTCACAGGCACTGGGAAACCCCCAGGGGAAAGAACCACTGGAGGGTGATGCAGAATAAGCCCTCCATGAGGAGCCACCCTCAGCCCCAGTGCAGCCACCTGTACCCATTGCTGCCTTTGTTTGCCATGGTCAAACCCTGGTACCTGTCAAACAGAGAGAAAAAAATGTCTCTCCACTAAAAATTCATCATCTCACTGATTTGGATAAGCACTGAGAAAAATATCCATTCTATGTCCTCCAAGGAAGTTTTGCAGGTGAAACATTAGCCTAGCTATTGCAGAAAGCAACCTTCTGTTTTCCATTAATTTTTGGAGGAGAGGATGGGGAGGGGAAACAGGGATGAGAGCAGAGACTAGGTGGCAGTTGGGCTGGAGCCATTTCTCCTGCATCATGAGAAATCAGAAACATCACAGATTATTTTAGTCCCTTTTTTGTAGGTCACCTTTAATAGAAATGTTAATAATGCTGTTATCTGTATATCTGAAATCTTATATGGTAGCTCTGTAATTCACTGTCTTTATCAGCCTTCTTTAATGTATAATTTAATGCTTGTATAGCGATTTTGTTTGGGTATGACTCTCAGAATTACGACTAAAAAAAATCTAATGCTAGTTAACTACTTTTTATGGAAAGCATTTCTTTCATGTTATTTTAAAACCATGGAGCCGGGGGAAGTATTTTATGGACCACGGAACCTCACAGGGTAGTTAATTTCTGTCTGAGCTGGTTTCTCTGCTATTTTAAAGGATGCTATCAAGATCATTGCTATTTCTCTTGGTTGGGAGCCAACTGACTCTTCTGCAGTTGTGACACATCCTTGTGCTGTATTAAAGACCAGGAAAATTGCAAATATGGGAGCTGAATGCTGCTGTGTGGAAGGCAGGAAGAAGGGTCTGCCACCCCCAGCCACCCCAGGGCAGACACTGCTTGAAATTAGGCACCAAGCATGCTGCACCCAATGGGTAAAAACTATTTCAGCCTGGGAATATGGGGGAAAAAAAGATCATGGTGACAACTCACATGCCCGCTGTCACTGCTCCCTATCCCAGTGTCCTGCCAACTGGGCACGGGGGCCAGGCAAGCTGGCATGGCAAGAAAGGCACTTTCTTCCTGCAGGCAGCAAATGGGACTTGGTCATGTACATGCCATGGGCTCAGTGGGGCACATGGGCATTCACTGTGTGTGCCTTTGCTTGGTGTAAGAGCTCTAAAAGCAGTAATTGGGCGGTTAGCTGAGCCCTAGGCGAGCTCGTGCGATGCACTAAATATTCTGCCTTTTGTTTCATAATGAATTATTCTGTGTATCTAGAGCAAAGGGAGTTTTCTTTTTTGGTCTTTTCTCTGCAGTTTGTTCCTAGCCTACTTGTGGGGGTGTGTTGAAATCCTAGCTTTTTGCTTATGAGGTCAAGTACTTTAATCAGGAGCAAAAAAAATTGCATGCTTTAATCCTAAATTCTCTGAGTGGCTGCCAAATATAATTAGAAACAAATGGCTTTATTCTTCATTTGAGAGCTCCACAGACACTGGCAGGGGGCAGAGGGAGAGAGCTTGGTTTGCCTGGCTGTTTTTTGGGGGAGCTTGCAGACAAAACCACTGTCAAAAAACATGAGAGAGCCCTGCACAGGATGGAGGGTTTGGGCAGAGGTGCAGGAGGAAGTGCCAGAGGAGGACGAGGCCCCTGTGTGTGCCTCCTGTGCCAGTAGCTTGGTAATTCCTCGCATTGGTACTGGACACTGGAGGGGCTGGAGCAGGGCAGCAGCCCAGGGGAGACACATGGCCATCTCCTGCTCATGCAGCCACACAAGCTGATCATGTCAAGGTCCCAGCCTCCCCAATGGGACATAGGTGGGGTGTAATACACACAGGCAGAGCACTTGAGGGGTTTAGCACTCCCTGGGCTTCCCTCCCCAGACCAGCAGCGGCTGCACCCCAACTGGGTGCACATGTAGTGTTTAGGTTACAGGAACTGAATTCTGCCCTGAGCAACACCAGGCAGCACCTCTCACTGCAGATACCCACTGCTCCCCTGCTTACACATACCTGGGCCACCTGCAAATTCAACTTACCTATGTTTTGGTGTATCCATGAGCTATCCACAGAATGACAGAGGTGCAGTAGTTTCATCCTCATGGCGTGGGACACCACTGTGTCCATCGTGTATCCTTTAGTACTTGGAATGTGTGCTGGGAGTGCAGCACGGCTGCCCCTTTCATCTTTGCCTCCTGCTCCCTATCTCAGCACTTCCCCAGCTTAGCCTCATCATGGTGCCTACCTCATGGAAGGGACATTGCATTGCCCAATGGCACTGCAGCTACCACACCTCTGTGTGGTGGCCCTGAAATAAATTAGGCAGCCACTCACCCCTCTGGTGTCTCCCAGCATGAGGGGGCATTTGCAGTTTGCCCAAGCCCCTGGAAGTCATGAGACATTTATTTCAACAAACAAACAATTTTGGCACCAAAATGGCTAAAGAGCAGCTTGTGCAAGATGAGAAGTTTTATCACATTGCATCACAGCCTAGCATACCCCCATGGCACAGCAGTGCCTCACAGCAACCCCTCATGGAACGGCAGCCCCTCACAGCACCCCCTCACAGCATGGCAGCCCCTCACAGCATGGCAGTCCCTTATAGCATGGCAGCCGCTCATGGATCACCTCACAACATGGCAGCTCCTCACAGCAGCCCCCTCGAGGCATGGCAGCCCTTCACAACATGGCAGCCCCACAGGACCACCTCATGGCACAGCAGTCCCTCACAACATGACAGCCACTCACAGGATCCCCTCAGGGCACAGCAGCCCCTCACAGCATGGCAACCCCCCATGGGATCACCTCATGGCACAGCAGTCCTTCACAACATGGAAGCCCCTCATGGCAGCCCCTCACAGCATGGCAGCCCCTCACAGGATCACCTCAAGGCAAAGCAGTCCCTCACAACATGAAAGCCCCTCATGGGATCACCTCATGGCAAAGCAGTCCTTCACAACATGGAAGCCCCTCATGGCAGCCCCTCACAGCATGGCAGCCCCTCACAGGATCGGTTCATGGCACAGCAGCCCCTCACAACATGGCAGCCCCCACGGGACCACCTCATGGCACAGCAGTCCCTCACAACATAGCAGCTCCTCACAACATGGCAGCCATCCCACATGCCTTGGGCCATGGCCTGTGGCAGAGGACGGGATATGGATGCTTTTTTTTTTCCTTTCCTGACTAAATTGCAGAACAAACTGAGCAACATTTGCAAGTCCAGTGAGTTTCTCCTCTTTTTTATTAGAGAAGTCCCTCATGGGCCTGGCATCCTCAGCCACCTCATTTCCCAGGAGAGCGGCTCCCACACCCAAGACAATTTGTTAAATGTTTTTATGCTTGTCACCAAAACCAAGCAGCTGTTGAACTGCTCTGTGCCCAGAAGCAGCACCAGGAGAAGGAGGAGGGAGCTACCAGGATTTTTGTGCCCATGTTATGGTGCAGCACCCAAGGACAGGGCAAAAGTGCTGGCCCTGCACATGTGAGCATGGAGAGGTCTTCACAGCTGTCACAGTTCAGAACTTGTGGGTCTCCAGAATGCAGCACTTTTACCCAAATCACTGCTTTTTCAGCAGCCCCAAAAGTCTTCATGAATTTGTTTAACCCAGTTTTGGGCATATTTGTCCCCATTCTGCTGGCTCTCGTGGAGGGTCCTGTCCCCACTGCCCCAACCACCAGGACAGGGCACCTCTGGCCGCAGGTTTGGTCTGTGACCTGACCTGGGGGGCTCGTTCCCAAGGTGAGCACTAGATGGAGCATCTGACATCGAGAATACTCTTTTTTTAATCCCCGTAAAGGACAAATTGAAAAGCTAAATGAAAGCACAGATTAAGCTGTATCCCTGCCTGCTCGCTGGTCATGCAGTGCCTGCACAGGGGGCAGCAGGGGATGCTGCCTGGCTACGGCCACGGCTTTTTCCTGCAGGAATTCGAACCCTTAGCAGCCATGGCTCCAGGCGGACTGGGGATGATTTCAGGGCCACTCCTTTTGCTTTCCTCAAGACCATCCAATCCTCCCATGTTTCTCTTCTGTTGCAGAGGTGATACATACCCATAGCACTTTGGTCGTGAGTGTGGTCAAATTTGGGAAGGGAAACATACAGACTGTGTTGTTTTTGCTTTGGGAAGAGCAAAAGGTGTCTGATATTCCTGGAAAGCCTGTGGGTGAGAGCTGAATTTCCAAGAGCAATTAGGGTGCCAGTGAGGATTAGCAGCGATGTCTCTGTGTGATAAGCTCCTCCCAGCAGCAGAAACTTTGCTAAAAATGTTCCTGAAATATTCTGGAGCAGACACACCGTTAGTGAGGCAGTCTGAGAGGAAGGGCCCCATTCTCAACAGGTTGGCATCACCATATGATTATCATCAACCCCAAAAGGCTGCCAGGCAGTGCTGAACCATTTTCCCTGCGAACCATCCAGGGCAGGAGAATCCTGCCCCAGGACCTCCACTAGCTTTCAGCCCTTTGTGCCCTCTGTTCCCTACCTGCTGGGGTGCAAGGCTTGCAAAAGTTCTGTGAGGTCCTCAAGGTGCATGTGCCACGGTCCCAGAAATCAGGAAACCAGATTCAATTACATTGCTCCTTCTGAAAGAAGCCTGGCACAGGGTACTGCCGTGTAATTGTGGAAAAGTGAGGCAGCAGAGAACCAAGATCCCTCAGCCAGGGGAACTAAACTGCAACCAGCAACACCAGATTGCGCATCTCCACTTTACTTCAGATCCTCAAAACTGTTAATTCCCTGCTGCTGGCAGCTGAATAGAAAAACTGGTGTGACAAGGTGACAAACTTTGTCTGCAGCAAGCCTGTGGTACAGCATCCCTTGTCCTCTTAGATCACTGGACATTTCCCTCTTAAACACAGAAGCACTTTGGAGTCCCTAATATGGTAATAAATCCTTTCTGGGTGTAGCTCTGTTCTCCTGCAGACCCACCAGCCACTGGTGGGGTGCACTGAGCCCTGTGGAAGTGCCCCTGTTTCCCTGCAAATGCTTTGGGTGCTGTCAGCACAGACGACTTTGCTCTGCTGCTTGCCCAGGTGTGGGTGCACTGACCCCCCCACAAACTCACTGGGAAGTGCTCAGCCCAGCCAAAGGAGGATGCTGTGCCTCAGTGCCACCCACAGGCCAGGCTGGTCTGGCTATGAAAAGCTCAGGGGTCTTCTTCCCAGGAGTGAATCTGAGGAGTGGGTTGGGCAGCCCAACAGGCACCCCCAGCACAGCAAGATTAATGTAAGGCAGTGCTGGCATACATTAATCCACAAACTAGGAAAGGCTAAAAAAAGGAAGCAAACATGGTACTGGAAACCAAGCTGCCTAGGCCATCTCTGCATCTCCTGCAAAGGCCAGCCATCCCCATGTCCACATTTCCCCCACCTCTTTCACTGGTTGGCTGCATTTTCAACATAAAAACAAGAAAATGCCTCAGCTTGGCAAAGACAGAAGTGGATAGGGGAAAAGATTTGCTAGAAGGTCCCATCTTCTCCCATAGCTTCACATATGTGAAGCGATCACAGCACCAGGCTTGAGTTCAAGAAGTGTTTGGACAACACTGGCAGGCGCAGGGTATGACTCCTGGGGTGCCCTGCACAGGGCCAGGAGCTGGACTCGATGATCCTGATGGGTCCCTTCCAACTCAGCATATTCTATGATTCTATGATGCAATAGCACTGCATCCTTCACACATGCCCAGTGGCTGGCTCTCCTCCTCAAGCTGGTATTTCCCAGCACACAGAGGAGGAGATGGTTGTTTTTGAGACTGTATTTGGAAGCCTCATCTAACAGCGCTGTGAAACTGGTCTGTGCCCACCTGGCCACACACCCAGTGCAGGGAGAACACATGAAGCAGTAGTAGCCTCCAGGACCACCCATGGCCTCAGCTCCTGGACTGCCCGGGGTGGGAGGGAAAGCTCCCTGCTGCATACCTGCCCCAGAACCATGGAGTTAAGCAACGATGTGGAATTAGCAGGTGGCTACAGGGCGTTCCTGTCCTGCTGCTGAACTGTGCTGGGCAAGGGCAGTACCCAGGCCTGACCTCCACACACACAAATGATTTTGCCACCTATGCAGACCAGGAGTGTAACAGCATTTGCTGTGCATATAGGTTCTCAAATTGTCCCCAGGTTTATGGGGGCTTTTTGGAACCACCAAGGAACACAGCAAAAATTAAGTTTGTTTGGTGGTTGTTCAGCATCATCAGCAAAATTAGTAGTTAGCATCTGACTCCAAGACTCCAGAACCTTATCCATGTTTGAGCTGGGAAGAAGAGGGGGCAATTTTCAGATCCCAGCTCGAGCCTGCAGTACTGGTAGAAAAAAATCCTATCCTGAGATGCAAATGGAGCAAAATTGGTACTGGTGCCACTGGCTAAGCATGGATGTTATCCTCTCAAAAGCTATTCCTATAGTCAGCATGATCACAGCCACACTTTAATGCAAGCACACTGCAAAAATAGCGGGGCTCAGACTGAAGATCTTGTCTCTCCCTCCTTGAGGAAATTGCAAACTTCCATTTCTTTAATCTAATCATTTGCAGGAGGAGATACTTTCTCTAGAAAACCCAATATAAGAGGGCTGAAAGGTCAGATGGGATAATATGTAATTCAATGTGATAAGGGCTGTTTACAGAATTATTAATCAAACACAAAAGGGAACAGATAGTAACATTTTTTATTAAATATTACAGTGGATCAAAAAGTACAAAATATCTTTTGCCTGCTATGTGATTGGGAAACTATTGGCACATAATACAGTATCAAAAGCATTAATAAGTACAATTTGGAAAACATACAAAAATTGAGTGTTTATAGTTGGCTCAGCTTTATTTCTGGTAGTGTTTAAACTAATGCAAAGGTTACTCAATAACCTTTTAAATGGGAAACTATATAATATTACTGGGCCATTTTTATATATACAAATCATCACCTTACAGAGCATATAGGCTACATAACTTGAATCACAAAAAGTATACAATATTTACAACAAAAGAAAGTTAAAAAAGTATAAACAGCTAGTAGATTATGCTGCCATTATTAGAACATACTTAAAACTGCAGGGTTGGGGGGAGAGGGGAGGAAGAGAATGCGCGAAATATCAACCACATGTACAGCAAACAGTGCTCATGGCAGCGCTGCCAATGCCACCCGCCTCACACCGGTGCAGGAAGTCCCACTGCTCATCAAAATCAGCACGATGGCAAAACTGGACCAGATGTGACCTCACTGATCACTGCAAAGGAAGTGAGCAGGCGGTGGGAGCGAGGGACCCCCGTGGTGGTCTCTGGAGGCGGCAGCCCCATGTCTCCCCAAATGGGGCAGAGCTGCTGGCAGAGGCAGCACAGCACTTGTGCCTTGCTTGAGCTCCAGCTGCTGCCAAGCCAACTTCTCTGCTGCTGGGACAAACTACTTCCCAGGCATGAACCCACTGGGCAAGCTCTTCACACCAGGCCAGCTCACAGCCACAACAGACCTGCCACAAACTGCTGGCCTGCTCTCACCCCGCCTGGCCAGGGGCACAATCACACTGGGAATCAGGCCCTACTTCCCATGTGCTTCACGAAGCGTGGCTCAGAGTGTGGCCAGAAGCTACACATGAGCCGTTTGCTGCTGGGCCTCTTCCTTTGGATCTCACAACCTTTAGCATCCCTAATGCATCCTGGACATAGTGCGTTTGAATTGCAACATTTCTTGGAACTGGCTCCTAGCAAATAGATTTATGACTCTATTGCCAATTAGATTCTGCAGTTTCCTTTACAAACCTACCAATAACAATGGTCTGATTGCACAAAGAAAGACTTGTGCAATTTCATTCAATAATAAGGCCCCTTGAACTCAAACAATGCAAACAAAGCCCCATTTAAGAAATTGAGAGAAAAAAAAAGACTTTTCAGCCAATAGAGAATTCAATAGTCTGTTGAAAGATTTCCAAGATTTCTGTTAAAAGAGTTCTTAAACAAATAATGCATAGCTTCTCTTGGGGGTTTATGCCACCATTTCTTTCCCTTAGCCCTGATGTTTTGCCCAGTATGAGCTTCCCCAGCCAGCAGTGGCCAGTCTCCTCATGGGGCAAGCTAGGAGCCTTCTTCCCCTCTCCCTGCCCCCCAACCCTGTGCTGCCTCAGCATGGCTCCAAAAAGCCTACCAGCAAACTCAAACAGGACGTAACCAAAAGAGATGTTGGACACTTTGCGTAAACAAATGCACAACTCCAGAACACACAACTTAAACAAGGAGAAGCATTTGCTTTGCCAAACACACAACAAGCTTCTGTTCGCGTTTGCTGTAGATTTTTATATTCTCTGCCCCCTTTTCCCCCACCCTCCTCCCCGCCATCCCCAAACCCCTGATTCTTACGTGATTCAGATCTAGTGCAACTTTACTAGAGATGTCCTCCACACTGCGGCCTCTGCCTGGATGAGCCTGCGGTTCTCTTTCCTGTATGACTTGTGGAGCAGCAGGATACTCTGCACTGGCACATCTATGTTCCAAGTTCTACTAGTCTGTTTATCAATCAATTAAATATAGTTTTACCACAGGAATATAAAGTATTTAATTGAAGAAGCTGGATTTTTAACAGTAGACGAGTATATTATTCTGGTTTCCACCTTTGGATATTAAGTATGATACATTATATATTGTATTTGGCTTCATATCACGGGAAAATTTATTGACATGCCTAGCATGCAAAGTGTTTCTTAGTAGTTTGTTTTTTCTTTTCATATCAAGTACACTGTCTCTGAACAGTAACTGAGATGGTTTGAACCACAACCAATTTTCACACTGTATAAAGCCTCCAAGTGACACTTCGCTTTATCAATGTCTGTGCTCAGCTGCGTAGTGGTGATGTCCTGCAAAGTGAATATACATCCACAGGGATGCTCTTTCATCAGGAAAATCCAGCCTCTCCATGCCTGGGATTCCCCCCTGCAAAAGGATGTGGAGGGAGAGGCCGAGATCCCCATGGGAGTGTGGAAGGACCATCCCAACCACTGCACAGAACCCCCTTACCCATTGTGAGGCACAGAAACAACCTGTAAGCCTCTGATTCAAATCCACACTGGCTCCTCTCACAACTTCTGAAATTCTCAACATTCTCACAAACCTCCAAATCTGTTTTCTGCACTCCTTTGTCATTCAGCAGCTTGAGCCAGGGAGGTTTTGTTTTCTAGACCATTTCTCTGGTAGGCAGGAGGGTTTCACAGCCTAGGTAAGATTAAGTACAACGTTCGACAAATTCACAGACCACGATACAGGAAAGCAAAGCTCGGTGGGAGGGGAGAAGCAGCACAGGAGCCATCGCAACAACAGGAGGAGGGTGAGAGGTGCTCAGCACCTCACAGGGGTGGGCTGTGGGGAAAGGAACCTTGTTCGCATCCTTGCACCATAACATCACCTACAGTATGTTTATAACCATTAAGATTAATCTGAACCAGTTGCTTCAGTTTGTAAACAGTAAACGTTACAACAAAAACAAAACAGAAATGCTGCTCAAAAGTATAAAGAAACTGGAAAAATTACAAACACGTAATAAAAAAAAAAATTAGGACAGCCACAGCCTTTAAAAAAGTTGCAGATAAAATGATACTGTTTAATTTAAAAAAAAAAAAGAACCCAAAACAAAAAACCAAACATAAAGAGCACAGAATATACTGGACAAATGAAGCTATATAAATTATTGTGACCAAATGTGACACTGGTAGTTTATGAAGTGGATATGTACAGTCAAATTAAACAGTGTTTACCATTCTGTTCTAATAGTGTTAAAATGAAAAAATCTATTGCCGTTTTACTATACATTGCATTGATTGAATCTTTAAAAGTCAGGAAAAGTTACCCAAAAAGCACATCCACTGATTGTACAGATTCTCAGCCCACTTCTTTCCAGGTTCATCTGAAGTCCTTGACTCATTTGCACCAATGCACAGCCTCCGGTCCTTGGCTCAGTGAAAGGCAAACGCAGCCCTCACCTGGGTTTCAGTGAGCTCAGGACTGGGCCTGCGTTTCCACGGCTCCCTTTGAACATCTGCTCTTACCATGTTCAAGTCCTTTCAGAAAACACATATGCAAAATCCCAAAAAAATCTTTTTTTTTTCTGTATCTTTGTTTCTCTCTCTCTCTTTTTTTTTTCTCCTTTTTTTTTTTTTTTTTTTCTTTTTTGGTTTGGTTTTCTTTTTTGCAAGGGCATGGATAAGGGGTGAGGGGGCTGATGTGGGAACCAGAATTCAAGAAGCAGTCCTGTCTCCATCAAACTCCAAGACGCTCCTCTAGGCGGGATACGACTGCATCCTGGTTGACAAAAATACAGATCGCTAAATCTGCGAGACATCGTCACGGGGGAGGAATGTCGCTTAACTGAACTTTTCTCCTCAGACCATTTTTTGTGAGCAAGGGGGTTTACAGTTTTGTGCTGGGATGTACAGAGGATAGCTGGGAAGGCGGGAATGCAGCTTGAGGGTTTATAGCAGCTAAAGGATAAATGCTGTTATGCAAAAGGTCACCGTAAGAACTTCCTACAGGTGTTGCTGCAGCTAAGTGTCTGTACAGTTGCTGGGAGTTTGCAGGGGACGTGAGGAATTGTCTCTGCACCATGAAGGAGTGAAGAGCCAAAGGCTGCATTAGTGGGGATAGCACAGTCTGATTTTTCAAGTACTGCAGGGGATGAGAATACCCGGGTGGGAGGCGATTGTTCAGCCCCGTGCACAGGCTTCCCGGATACAAGCCTGGGAAGATGGGGGCTGACAGGGGAAATTTGTGGCTTTCCAACATGCTGCCAGAATGGAGGCCATGCACTGACTTGCTACCTTCCCCATCTTGGTCGGGAACCTTGTCTTTCGCCGGGGTCTCCTTTGGTAAGTGAATAGGAGAGACAGCTCGGATTTTTTTTTCAGAAATGACTTTGTCCAAATCCTCCAGGCTCCGTTTCAGAGGCCGAGCAGCTCCCACGTTTTGTGGGCTCGTTCTGCGGCTGATGATAGGATGCACCATCCCCTCCATCTTCCTCAGGTTCTCCAGCCTCTGGGCCTGCTGCTTCCCAGACCTGTGGAGCAACTCGCTGTGTTTTTTTGGGGCCGTCAATGCCATGGGGAACACACGGCAAGCTTTGGGGTTACAGTCTAGGCTCACCGCCTGGCTGCTTCCAGCCTGGAATGGGGAGATCCCTTTGCATTCTTGCTGGGCCGTGGACGAGTGAGGGAGACTGGAGCCTGGAACCTTTGCTGTCTGTTTGTGTATGCTCTTTGGAAGACTCAAATCTGTTGGCTGATCATCTGAAGAAGTCTCCACTGTTGCCTTTTTTTCTTGCTGATGCAAAGTTGGGCGATAATTTAAATTTAGTTTTTCTTGGTGTTTGTGTTGAGTAAAAGTAGAAATATTTTCAGACTCTCTGAACATGTCCCGGGGGAGGTACTTTGATGTCTGTTCATTATTAAGGTGGTGTTCTGTGTGCCTATAAAGGCTGTGCAGATGAGGTGATGAATAGAAATCTGCCAAGAAAGTGGGCACATGGGAGTGCTGCAGTGCCCTTTTCTCACTCATTTTATCTTTGCAGTCCTGGATATCTGACTTCGGTAGGTACGACTCGGCAAGAGAACTGAGGCGATGTTTTGAAAAATCACAGCGCTGAGGATCCGGTTTACTTAGCATGTCATGTTTAAAAACATCATTAATTGACTTCCTCTCTTCCTTGGTTTTAAAACTCTGTACATGTTGTATGACTGAGGGCCTATTAATTGCTACAGGATCAGAATTGGGGGCATGGGGACCTTGCGATGTGCCTGAGGACAGTTCATCTCTGCTGTTGAGTTTCTTTTTGCTGATCAAAGGTGGAGGAGAACCGTAAGGATAGTTACACGAGAGCGTGGCCCCACTGACCTGCGACAGCAGCTTCTTCTTTGCCAGGGGTGACATAATGCCTGGATTACCTTTTGAGTACAGCAGTGGTGTGTAACTGAAAGTGGGGTCATCGTTCATGGACCCGGGCAGCTCCTTTTCCTTAAACATGTCAAAGTTCTGCACCACCAGTACTTTGGGTGTTTGCTTTAGTGCATTGTGGATATCTTCATTTCCCAGCTGGTCCACTTTCACCGTGCAGTTTGCGATGTAATCAGCCATCCCTGGCAGTTTCTCATCTTCCATTTCGCTTTGACTAGGTAGATGGACTGGGAAAGCTGTGAAGGGCATTTCTGGAGGTTCACTTTCTAGGCTGTCAGCAAAAGCTTTGTGTAGTCTTGGTTCAGGCTTTGTGTCTTCCGGGGCATCTGCTGGGGGCTGTAATCGTTTTGTGACAGTGTCTTCTTCTGCAGGCACAGATATACTGGAGAAAGAGGATGAATGCTGAACCTCCTCCTTGGCTTTCTCACTGTTGGTGCTGTTTTCTGTCACGTCTGTCTTCTCCATAGGCAGTGTCCGAGCTGTGTCCGGTAAAAGAGTTGGAGGGACTTGCACGGGTTGTTTCATCTCTCCTGCTGTAGGGTGTTCAGGGAAGTTCTTCTGGTCCGCTGATTCTTGATCCTTCTCTTGTTCTGACGAAACCTAATGAAATGATTCAACAGACAATAGTAAGAATGCAGTATGTTCTGGTAGCCTGTAGGTAAGGTTATGCACAGTACACACTGTTGGCTACTTTTAAGAGAAGGACTCGCCAACCACCTTGCTGGCATGTGAAGGCCCTAACATCAGGTACTGGACTCCAACAAAGACAAATATCTTCTGGAAATATTAAAAAATACACCATCCCTGTTAGAGTCACAATAAAGCATTTCAAAACAGCAGATGTTTGTAACCTGATGAGAGGCACTGGTGGCTTGATCAGATAGCTAAATGCTGAGGTTATATATACTCTTTTAAAATTAATGAGGCAAATGCAGAAGAGCAGACTTCATGACACAAAAAATAAGGCTATAGAAATTTCTCCTGCTAGCCAGCTTCACCTAAGAAAACCACACTATTCCTATGCTTTTCCTTCCCCTAAAGTCTCTCCAGCATAGCTATCTTAAAATTCAGTGATCACACAAGAGATCATTCACACCCAGTTCTGCATTAAAGTGTGAAAATGATAGAAATGGCATACTAGAAATCCCTATTGTAGGCAGCAAATCACTGCCACAGCTTAACTAGGACACACATTTTTTTATTAACGGATTAAAATGAAGTTGTCAACATTCAGTAAGTGTGTGTGCCTGCTATTACAAACATGGCTTTTATACGTTCTCGTCAATGGGACCGTGGCTTGCTCTGCTCCCCCATTAATACAGCGTGTGTGCACAATTCACACTATTCATCCCATTATGTAGCCGGCTGAACTGTGACCCGCAGAGGTCACCAGAGCATCCCATCTGTGATCCAGCTGACTGACAGCCCTTTTCAAAACTGCTGTCACTCTCCTCTGACATGTCGTGGTAGAAGACAGTCATAAAACAGCAGCATTGTGCGACTCCTTTATTGTTATTGTTTTCTTTCTTCCCTCATTGTAAAGATAAGACGCACTGAGAAAGTTATCATCCAAATGCTGCTTTATGGTCTGTCGCAGGAGCAGGGAATTGGAGATGGTCCTAACGAATCTAACCCTCTCAGAGATTTATTTCTTCACAGCTGCTTTTAAATATTCCTGTCTGTTTGGTTGGCCTATTAGTTACAGTGTCTGTTAGTCATCCTAACTTCTTCTTTTTAAACTCATAGCTGACTTTTGCAGCCAAATACCATCATTAGGTCCTTTACAAAGTACCATCGCTAGTCTCTTGAGCTTATAAAATTACAGGCAAATACCAGACAGATGAGCAAAGCAAGGAGGAGAAAAAAAAGATAATCATACTTAATAACTGTACATTCTGCTCTTTGTTTCTGTTAAGCAATACTTTGATTGAAGTTTCAGCTATTGTGAGGAAATGTGCAGTCTAAGGCTAATAGCATTTTGTCTGGTGTCTTGTTACACTGACAATGTCATTGTGATGGCAGGAAAACAGTGAAGAGCACAAAGGCAAATGCAATTCTAATAAATTAAAGTTATATTCTCTCCCTGCATACTTCTAATGGTGCATGAGTTGAACATGCAATTGAGACGACCACACATTTGTAACTGGATTATGCTTTTCCAGCTCACAGTTTCCAGACCACAAGCAGAAATGGCTTGGCTGGGGACATGTCTACACATTTATGGCTATAGGGGTCCCCCTCAGAGCAATACCTCATCACTGCTGTGACTGGATGAGGGCCCAGGAATGGGGCTCCACTGCCAGGGCATGGCTGTGGGGCAAGAGACAAGCAACCTTCTGCCTGGCTCCAGCAGACCTGGATTTTGCTCCGCCCAAAGGAGCTGGACGTCTCCTGCCTGCTACCCCTGTTAAGTGCCACATCCTGGGCAGAGAGCCCTCCATATGGCAAAGCACAGACGAGTTCTGGAGCCCTACACACACCCAAGGGTGAAGCATCCACCCTGCAGCCCCCTTCACTGCTCGGGCTTTGTGTGATCACCGACCCGTACGGTGACTGATACGGTCCTTAATAACCCACCCTGGTCAAATATGGGCAGGACATGTCTTCCACCCCAGTCAGGGTGGAGACATTAATTTTGCTATACAAGGTACCATTTTACAATAGGGAACTGCCATAATTGTACATTTTTATTGTCTCCTCTAGGCTCCCTACATTTCCGATAAGCACAGCTTTGGAACTCTTCCTGCAAACCACACAAAAATAACTTCAGTTTAAACAGCAGGAAGTTTGAAATAGGGAACGACAAAAGCAAGGAAATTCAAAGTGAAGGCTGTTGCTCTGTTGCTGACTTGTTATGTTGGGCTTAGCAGCAGTGGTACAGATAGTGTGTAATGTGCCTTCCTGATCCAAGACCTCAATAAATAATCAGGGATGAAGGAATGACAAGGGAAGGGAGCACAGGCTTCCACTTCACTTCTCCTTGCTTTGGGCAAGTTGTCTTCCAACCTTCCAGTGACTGAAGCACATTTGTGTGCACTCTCCTCTTGATGTTTTTTTTCAATTTTACCCACACAGTACTTCCCCTACTTTAAAATTACAATGTAAGAGACAAAAAAGTCTCTCTGGGGATCGCTCTTAACTTAGATATTAATGGTACTGTTATTTAAGACACAAATTCTTCTTTGGATGGGAGATTAAACTGTCCTTGTAAGCACAACTTAAAGAGGTTGTGGGGCAAGAAACCCCAGATTTTCTGTTCTCAAAACTGTGTACATGAAGTCTCAGAGGCATCTGTGTTTACAGGTCCCGCATTGTTTTTTTAAAACAATGAGAAGGATTGTTGATAGCTGACTCAATAAAATTTCCTAACAAACTTAGAAACAGGACTTCTGTACCTGCCAGACGCAATGAAGCCAAAGGAGCAGCCATAGTCTGCCGGGCACGTGTTTCGACATTCTTTAAATACTTACTTTCACTGCAACGCCTTGAAGGCTGCTGTGATCTGGCAGACTGAGACAGGAAAAGCAACATGCTTTGCAGGGGTTGTGTGTGAGGAGCTTCACCACCTCCTTCACATGCAGTGCAAGCAGGGAACAGGAGAGAGTGGACAGATGTGCAAAGAAAGGTGCTTAAGTAACACCGGAGCAAAAACCCCATTGATTTTTTATCACTTAACAACACTTCAAATTTACCCTTATTTGCAGACAAATACGAGTTCTACCATCAATCATACCCTGTGCTGTGAACATAAAATCTCTTCCACAGGGCTGTCCTACGCCTGCAAGTAACGTGACTCTGTGTGGAAAGTGGGGCCTGCCCATGTAAAGCCGAGTGACACGATAGGAACCTATTAAGTCTGAACAGGAACCTCAGCTGAAAGCCATCTACTGCTTGAAAGAGGGAAGTTGATCTCAGGGCTTGGAAGGTGGTTCCCTCAAAATGTGACCTTTTAGTTCAAAAAGAAACTTAGTATAATATAATAAAAATCCTAGGGAGCAATATGTTTTCTCACAGTCATGCATACATCTGTGAGCACAGAAGGGCTGATCCAGAGGTTACCATTATAAAACTCAGCTGTGTCCAACAGTTACCACAGTATTATCAACAATATTAGAGGTTCCTGCACTGTATACTTAGATTAGGAAATAACTGTGGTAGTTGTGTGGTTTCCCTTTGGCAGCTGCTGATCTGTTAATGGTGACCACTGTATAATACAATGAGCAGAATTGGTACTAGTCAGATCCAGAGCTTGGTCCTCTGCCATCCCTGCTGCGCAATATGGAGCAAACCGGCTGCCATTCGCAGCCCAGCAAAATCCCAGCACAGACAGGATCACAACAGCTGAATTTCCATTGCTGAGCAAACTAAAAGGCCAACTGGTTGGAATTCTCCAGTCTAAATTATGTATTTTATCACTGGATTTCATGTGATTAAAGCTGTGCATTTTTAATTGAAAAACCGAAAAGCAGGGAAGCAACAGACCTCAGATGCATCTTGGGGTTTCTGTGAATTATCTTTTTCCTTCTTGCTCTTTTGGTTTTCATTTTTGATGCGTTTTGTTCCAGACACTTTTGTTTTCGCTTCACTCTCCTGGGAACTGTTATCCTGTTTTCGAGGTTTCACTGGAGGCAGTGGCTTATCTTCCTCTCCTTTAATAAATCTTTCATATGGCAGGATTAATCTAGGGGATTAAGGAACAAATAATTGATCAGGTTTTACTGTTCTAGAAAAGAAAAAAATGTATCTACTATGAGCAGTTTACTTAATAAATCCATTTTCTTCCATGCCATAAAAGCAACAGCTTAAACTCTACATCTATAAATCCAAGTATAAGAAATCAATTTATTTGGCAAGATTATCACGTGGAATAAATTCAGTGGAGTTAGAGTTGGTGTGGATTAGTTTTCAGTAACTTCACAGTGGTTTCTGTGGCTACATCAATTTGTACCAGATGAGAATATCAGCCATTATGTTTTAGACTGATCAAAAAAAAAAAAAATCCACCATTTATTTTTATTTTCCCTCCCCAACTTTAGCAGCATGCAGCAAGCTCCAGGAAAACACCTACAAAGCCACAGCCAACTTGGTAACAGCTACACAATCTCCAGACTGCTGGTTCCCTTGAGTGCAAGGGCGAGTGCCAGGAACGTGGCAGGGGCCAGGAGAGCTGGGCTGCAGGAACTCCACAGGGTGGGCACTGCACCTGCCATGCCATCACCAGCACCAGCCCTGCAACATCCATGCAAGGCACCCATGTGGCCACAGTCACCACACTCCCTTGGCCAGGGAGACTTTTTTAAGGAAGAAGGGGAGAGGAGAAGAGTTAAATATGAAGGAATTCTTCACTGTGGAGCTGTCTGCCACAAAGTGCATGAAATAATTTTAAAAACACAAGGAAGAAACACAAATAAAAAATATCCTCCCCTGAAAGCATCAAACACACAGAGTTTTAATCTCTCTGCTTTCTCTTTGCAATTCTTGATCTGAAAGGAAGAATAACTGATATAATTAAAAGGGATGGATCGCATTACAATCTCAGTTTCAACTTCAGTGATTAAAGTTTGTATAATGCATTTTAGTATGATTAATGACTCACTGTGGGATTAATATAAGACTCAGACTTTAAAAATATGAACATTATTACAGAAAACATAATTTGTTAAAAAAAAAAGAAAGCCAAGTTGACTCTATGAAGAAAATGTACTTTGCTTATAAACAACATAAATCTACTCAAATACCAGGAATCCTTAATTATCTTTAATCTAAGACTCCAAGGCAGAAACCTCTTTGGTTCAGATATTAGTTTGTTATCCTAGAATCAGTTTCTAAGCATGCAATTTTGATTTACATACTTAGATGTTCAAACACAGTTTGGGCTTAAGAGAGCAGAATTAGATTGCTCGTGATCATAATATTTTACGTTTTAATACAATTCAACATAAATTATGTTAAAATATAAACCTAATTTATGTTATATTAGAAACAAAATTCATTAACTGAGCATGCTCTGACATGGTATGTGCAAAGAGGCGTGAATAATACTTTCTGGCCCTGAATTTGGCAGGACTCCAGTAATGAAGCTAAGCAGAGCCCACAGGGAATATTCATCTTCAGATCCCATTACAAACTGAGTTTAAACATGTTACAGCTGCTAAAACTGGAAACTGCTCCCTCTATGCAAACTTAGCAAAATAATACATAGTTGCCAAATACCTACTTCCCACTGTAATATTACAGGTAATGTTTATATAATAAAAAGCATAACTAAGCAGAAGGAGAAAAAAATAATCCTGTTCATACTTGAGGCTGCTACATTTCATCTGCAAAGCACAAATATTGGTCAAAACACCGAATTCCTCCCCGTGCTGCACAAAGCACTTTGGACTTCACTTAGAGGCAAGGTTGGGTTTCACATAGGGCAGCGCCGAGGCTGCTCTGCCATGTGTTAAGTGTTTAAAGTCGCTTTTAATAAAAACACATTTTATTACAGTAATTGTTAGCACTGCAAGGGGAGTGTTTGACTTTGTTTTGTTTCCATGGGAACGCGTCGCCCATTAAAAATCTACATATTCCATCCGTAAAGGTTTCAGAGGCTGTCCGGTGCCTCATGGGAGACAGAGATGCTCCCAGCCCCAGGAATGAGCCTTTCCCTGGAAGATGCTGAGAGATTAACCCAGTGGCTACGGCCAGGCCAGGAGCAAGGCCTGGGCCAACGTCATTAATCACCGCTCGCGTGCTCTCCGCTGAGCCTTGTAGGGTAACGCGGGACCCAAACTCCTCCTCCTCCTCCTGCCTCTGCACCTCACCAGAACTCATTAGCTTGGGTGCTAATTAGTAACTGTGGCTTAAATTTCCTTTTCTGATCTTAAGAGTTCATGTGGGAGTACAAGGTTTTCATTTTAGTTATTTTTCACTGAGCTCAGCAGTTGGCAGGCCGACAGCAGTAAAAATACATTTCACATAGCTGGTCAGTGGCCTGGAGCCAGTGGCAGGAAATCTGGAATTAAATGTTTCGTGTATCGGGGAGGCGGCATGACTAAGGTAAAACTGAGTCAAAACACAAGGATGGCTTGTTCTAGGATTTTCCCCTCCTCATTTCAAAGGAGGGCCGACTGAGGTGGCTTTTGGGGGCGGCTGGCGAGGAGCCAGGCAGGAATGCGGGCTGCAAGACCCCAGGGAGCAGCACCGAGCCGAGCAACGCCAGCAATTGCCTCTTCACGTAGAGATTTCCGTCGGTTGCAATTTTCCCTGAATGTTTTTTCAGTTATCCTGTCATGGTACAACACAATTACCCACAGGATATGATCTTATCATTTGATTATTAGAAGTTTTTATAGCGCAGGAGTAATAAAGCTAATACAGCTCTCTCAACATGTAAGCAGCCGGCTCACATGCCATGAAAGCAGCCGGCTTAGCCAATTTAAGGTCAATATTGCCCAACACCGGAAAAATGCGATCTGCTGTTAGCCAAATAGTTTAGCAGAATGTGACATGTCTGAAAACAGCAAAAGAGACCTTTTTTTTTTTTTTTTTGGTCAAATATTTGCAGTGCAGGTAAGATTTAATCAATCTTTGCGCAAGGAGAGGTAAAGAAAACGTCCAAAAAACTGGATCCCGATATCTCAAATGTATTGTATGTTGGAAACAACAATCATGTTTTCAGTCGCTTTGAACTGTGGCTGTACTTCCCGACAGGGGGGGAGGTATAAAAGTATTCATAAAAAAAGGAAAAGAGGGGGAATATTTTGTGGTCTAAAGAATATTTACTTGTAAAGCCTGCAAGAAGACCAAATAAAAGGGTCTTTATCGTGATCAAGATTCCAATATTAAGATTAATAAAATGTATTATTTATAAGTCAATTAACATAAATAGAATATGTAAGCACTAGTGTATTAAAAAAATCTTTCCACAGGCAGCAGATTTTTAGCAGCATGAGGTTTTTTTTTTTTTCCTGGAATAATACAAGAATAACATTTTCCAGCCAAGAGCAGAAACAGTAGGGGAGTCTTTGCTATCACAGGACTTCTTATTAAATTCAGTCACTGTGAAAAGCCAGTAGTTTTCCTTTTTTTCTTTTTATTTTTTTTTTAAATAAAGACAACTTAAAATCAATACAAGTTAGATTAACAAATCAGTGCTATACTAATCCTGATTTATTACAATCGGCAATATTAAGTTTAATCACGTATAAACTGCTACTCAAAAAAAGATTTTCCTTTAGTAAGTCCTGAATTAAATAATGGTGCAGTGTACCGAGTTTTTAGATCTGCATCATCTGATATTATGAAAAATTCAATGTACTTCTCTGCAGCAGATGTCAGAGGTCAGCAAATCTATTACAGTAATGTAAGTAAGCTGGCTTTCTGCCAACCTTTTTTTAAAAAACACTGAAGCAGATAATTTTATATTTACAAAATATTTGAAAATCCTCCAGGGACTGAATCTCTTTCCCAACAAAAAGCAGAAACTTCACATTAGAGAAATGTATTTCACAGTATATCAAACATGTCTTCATCATTAGCATTTCATAAAAAGAAGGAAAAAAAAGCCCTTAATCTTTATTAGTCAACATTTTTTTTTTCCAGCTACAGAACTAACAATACAAGTTCTCATCTGAGCCAGTAACCACTACATGTATTGATTATACAGAATGAATGACTTTTTTGGCTTGACTCTGCTTCACAGGACACATGAGAGCACATCTATTTATAGGCATGATTAAAAAAATAGTTACAACAATGCAAAGGATCTGACCAGCCCAGAAAGAGGAAGGAAATTAAATGTTAAGGCTGCCAGTTTCCTCTTTAATTCTCCCTACTGTGTATGGATATGACAGGGCTCTGGGGCTGGGGAGGAACCATATGCCCAGGACACACATGGTGATGGAGGGAAGGAGGCAACTCAGCACAACCCCTACAATATTTTATCGCTGTTTTAGTGTTTATTTTTGTTTTCTTTCTGGCAGAATAAAATATTTCAGCATGTCTCCTACTGACATCATTGTACTTTCTCCAGGGAGCCAAGCCCAACAGAAAATAGGATGCACTGGAGCCTTCAGCCACAAGAATAATCTGAGAAGGCCTTAAAATACCAAAGTCCACTCCTTGGGAGATGTTGCGCCATTTGCATGCTTGGCCAGGTTAAGGAGGTTAATTGCAACAGAAATGGAAAATGATTTAAATTTGCTCCACCAAATGAATACAGCAACCAGTTAACCCGTGGAACTCACTGCCAATGGATATCTTGAGGCCAAGGGATTAGTGAGATTATGCAAGGATTAGATGCTAATGTAAATCATGAGAACATTAAGCTGTTAGAGCTTCAAAAATGCTGAAAAGGGACAGGCAATAGGTCTCTTTAGTGGTAGGAATTTGGAAAACGCTTTCCTCCTGAGCACATAAGGCCATGGGGGCTCCAGCTCCTTCCTCTGCAGGCACTACCAGAGCTGGAGGGAAAGACAGCCAGTTCTTTCAGTCCAAGAGGGCACCCATCTGCTCCAAGATGTCCTCACAGAGCTGGGCAGAGCTGCCCGCAGCCCCTGCAGCCAGAGGGTCTGAGTGCAGGGCTGGGACAGCCCCTGTGGTGAAAACGGGCCCCTATCTGTAACCTTGGTGAGAGAAATCTGATTCTTTTCCCCTAGAAAGTCAGTGGCAAAACATTCAGCTGTTTTAAGGGACCAGCAGGAATGCTTGAGCTCAGATCCCAAGTGAAGTCTTGTCTTTTTAACCCTGTTGCTTTTCAAAAGGATAAATCTTAGAGCACTGGTCCAGTGCAGGCAAGGGAAACAACAAGGGAAACCTTCAACAACAATCAGTTGGTGGGGGTAGCCAGGTGCAAGGAGGCAGCTCTCCTGGGCACCAGCGACACATTCCCAGCAAAGAGGGGAGAGGAATAACCAAACTTTAAGGTCTCAGCTTGTTTTCTGAAATGGGAATATAAAATACATTGAGGAAATGAAGCATTGAGTTCCTGAAGTCTGATTTCCCTGGACTGCATTGTACAATGCAGGGGTTATGAAAGCAAGCTCCACGTGCTTTTGTGCAGAACACAATAGCAATGACTTTATTTGCATTTGTCTGAAGTACAAAACTGGCACATATTTTATCAGCAAAGACAAAATATGCTGGAGTTCAATTTTCCTTCCAAAGAACTTTCCTTCCTTAAAGAAATGGCTCTTTCATCCTTTCAACAACAACTTTCCTCACAGCCCACTGGGAGTGCTGGTGGGTAATGAGAACGGCTTACTGCTGAAAGGTGGGAAAGTGCTGCTCTAAGAGAATTCCAAGACACTTCGTTTTAAGTAAACTGGAAATTAGTGACATTACAAACACAGCTGTTGATTTAGCTGCACAGCCCAGTGAGGCAAGCTCAGGCACTCCTGATCCTAGGGCTCAGCAGGGGGAGATGAACAACTCCAGTCTTTTGCCTTTGATGCAGATTTACTGTATGGAAAAGAGTCAAAGGAGGGGTGGTGGGCACAGAGCAGCTTCCCCAGATCACTCTACCAAAACCACTACAAGACTCTGTTTTGGCCGTAGTCACCATTTCTGCATCTAAAGGCAGACATGCATTTTGTCTGGTAGGTCCATGGAGTCCCTGCAATGCTTGGTCCCTATGCTCAGGACAAACTTACAGATGCCATTTTGCATTGTCTGTGGGGTGCAGGTCTCCTGGCAGGACTCCAAAACCCTGCCGACCCTCCCTGGGAGCTCCAAGTTACATCTACATTGCAGAAAGCTGAACCAAGTAGGGGCATTCTCTTTCACGTTAACAAAATCCTGAAGTACGAGTGTGAGATTCCCAGCACCGCTGGGCAATCTGAGGGAAAAGATCTTACTTGGTGCTTACTCATTGGTGCTGCTCCTGCAAAAGAGAATGAATGGCACACCGCCCACTGTGCAGCACCCTCCTGGGGCAACTCAGCTCCCAGCAAGGAAAAGGGGCTTGTCCCCTTGTGTTGAGTCTGTCTCTACTCCTGGATGTCAAGAAATGAGATTGCCATGTGTGACAGTGCCTGACTCCAAGCACTGAGCTGGAGTGCTGGGACCCCAAAGCTCTGGGCATGGCAGTGCCTCAGCATCCAGTAAGTGCCGAGGCACACGGGCATGGTGGGCACACCTGGCAAAGGCCTCTCTGCTCGGGTGACAACGCATCCAGCAGCACTGGGCAGCACACAGCATGCCCCAATTCTGCTGGGACAAACTCCTGGGCGAAAGAAGGACGTAGGTGGGAAAACAACTCCCCACCAGGACAGAGATCATCTGCTTGCAGGCATTTAAAGGCATTGCCCAACTGTCCAGCACTTTGCACTCAAGGACTCCCGTTGACTCTAGTGCTGGCCAGTAAGTCACTGAGACTGAAACCCCAGAAATTTTGGAAAAAAAAAGCGTGTTCTCAGATGTTTTGAAAGGACAGCTAGGGATCTGTTTTAATGGTAAACAATTACATTCCTGTTATCCGATACTTTTTAAATTTTGGGGAAGGGGGAAGCTTTCTGAATTTTCAATAGTTCCTTTGTTAAAGCATCTGTTACTCACATAATTGAAAAGATGTTTGTTCAGTGGTATGCTTGAGAGTACAGTTATTTAATCTTAATGATAAAGCCCTGAGGGCAGAAAATCATAAGTAGAAACCTCTTGTTATTTATCAAAAAGAAAAAAAAAATCTCAAACCAAAAACCTAGGAAAATAAAGAGAGAATTGAGACACCTCATCTATCTTCAGGCTTAAATTTGTGCTTGATGGAAAACTATGGAGGCAATTTGCAACTTGCGACATTTTCTGGGAGTCTGGGACCAGCTGAAGTGTGAGCAGGGCAGAGAAGTGGGGTGAAGACAAAAATAAAACAAGGAGGAAAAACTGTTGCTTGGCAAGTTTTTTTTTTTTTTGGGTCAAACAAAGAGCTAGTTGTAGTTTACAGCATGACATAACATTTGATTAATTTTTGCCTGGGGATATTTTCACACTTAACAGTGTAAATCAAAACCTTCTATTAATTACAATGTGTATAAAAAGATAACCATAAGCAATTTCATGCAGATGCCATACTAGGCCCCTGCTTTTTGTTCCCTCTAACGACTGGCTGTTATTTCCGGCAAAATTCCACTGAAATGCTTACACGTTATGAAAGTTATCCAAATGCTTTAGAAAACCAAACAGCATTTGCATGGAACACAGGGCTCTCCTGCATATTGAGTTACTGCACAATATCCTCAGGGTAGACAGACTTTATGGCTGTTAAAGGGAAACCGTATAAGGGACCTATTTTGACCTGCCTTGTGTTTCTGATCATATATAATTTTTATGTGAGAGATTTAGAAAGAAAAATGGCAGAATGGGCTCTGAGCTGTACAAGACACTGCATCTCCTGAAGTTCAGACAGATGTGCAAGGTTCTCTGCAAGTGCCCAGGGACCACACTCACAGCCAGAATAGAACCCTCTGCAGGTTAGTGTCCGAAGCAGGGACACTGCCCACATTGTGAAGAACTACAACCCATCTCACCTACCTGCTCCTCCTCAAGTTCCAGGTGGCTGTGTCTCTGCAGAATACTTTCCCACTCAGTTGCCTTAATCTTGTGAGAGCACAAGGCCTAACAAATCCCTGTCCAGCTGTGTCTGACCAGGACAGTGGTTTTTGAAATCAGTAACTTGTGAGGGCCAGCACAGGAGACACGCTGTTGAAGAGCAGGACTCAGGACATGGGGCTCTCTGGGTCCATCCTTGCTGGATACCCCAAGGGAGCCCAGCTTCCTGCAGCACCCAAAGAGGCCAGGAAGGTACTGGTGTCTATGGTACCACCCAGCTGCCTGCCATGATGCCTTCCAACAGCAATATGTCTGTCCACCAGAGAAGCCAAAGGGAGTTACTGCATGCCACTGCACACCACAATTCCCCAACCATGTGTGCTTGTGCAAAGCTCGTGCACAGGACTTGCTCTGAAGAAAACCAGGATGAATCACAGCCACACTTGGAGACAGAAAAAGGCCCCAACAGGTAATTACTAGTATTTCTGTTTTGTTCAATGTATTTTATTGGGAACTTTTTATACCTTGCCAACTAGCGGGTTGGGTTTTTTGGTTCACTTTTTTTTTAGGGGGGAGCGGAAAGAAGGGGGGAGCAGTGGTGTAACATTTACAAAAGATCCCTAACAACAGCATCATCAGCACTGCAGAAACACAGCCTACTGCTCATACCAGAAAGTTAAAGCTGCCGATCATGTGTTTCGTGTAAAAGCGAAAAGAAACCTCAAACCCTGCATGTGAAAACCACATCTGCATTATTAGGGGAAGGCAGCATGGGGCAGAGTGCTTCGCAGAAAAGTAGCCGTTTCTGAGGGTTTCTTGATAAAAGAGAGAGAGATGTAGGGTACTGATGAGGGCTGTCAGAGTTTCACAGGAACGGTGTAGGCTGAATCAGCTCATACCAACCACACACACCTCTGGCTTTCTGTGATCGTGAAAGGCACGAGAGGAACGCAAACGAAGAAAGTGACGACCAAAACAACAACACCTTATAAGCTCTGTACGGTCCAAGTCGTGCACAGAGCAACAGTCCCACGACGGGAAAGCATTAATGCTTTTTATATTGGTAATCATCTGTAACATGAGCAATTAAGTACAGTACTAATGGACTATAGCCAAGAGCCTGGTACTAATATTAAAAACTGACAGAGATGAATAGGTTTGGAAGGAAAACTAGGCTGACAAAGACATTTTTATGAAGTGCTTGGGCCTATTTGGAATAACCCAATCAGAGGCAGGTCCAGACCAGCCGTGCCTACAGTGACAATGACGCATTCATTGGCATTATAGGATGCCTGCTATGCTTTAAATAAAAACATCCATTCCTTCCACTCAGAAACCTGCACTTTCATTATTATACTCATTAATAAAACAGAAGTTGTCTAACTAATACACAAATAACACTTACTGAAACACTGGCAGCCTTGCCTTATTTTAAAATTAAAACAGTTACTGGAAACACTAACTGTATTAATGATAAATGAATCACTTGAAAACGCACACAAAACCTTTCTTTCCCTTTTACCAGAGGAACAAAGAAAACACTGCCCCAACTGAAGCACTCTACCTACCTAGAGCACAGCAGCAGCTACCACCACAAGCCCTGCTCCAAACAGTGGGGTGCAGAGTAATACATTCCCCAAAGCCTTTAAATCTGGCTTTGTTCCAGCTTTTGCCATCCGCTGTACCATGAATGTGCAGCCACATGGTAGCTTTGCAGAAGTTATAAACACCTTTAGAAAAAGCAGTATTTCTTCACGGGATTCAGTAGACAGAGTGACAATTCTGCCCTCTCCAATGCTTGTATTTTGTGTTTGGGTTTTTTTGGTTGGTTGTTGTTAATGGGGTTTTTTTCCTCTCCCTCTTTCTGGCCTTTGAAATTGTGTATAAAACTCCACCTTCCAAGGGGGAACAGGAGAGGGCAGGAAGGAGGGATGGCAATGCCTGAACTGGGACATATGTACAATTCCACTCCTCAGTATCCTAAGGATGTCACTGAAAGGTGACTGCCACCTGAAGAGCTTTGATATGCTGAAGTTGATGCAAACAGCCAGTAGCTTCTCTTGGGAGAGACCTGGTTAACAGAATATGGATGCCCTTGAGATCCAGTTGTAGAGATGAATGGCTAGGCTAAGTCAAACAGCAGCAGGGCCAGTGAAGTCAGGGAACTGCCTGTTCTGCCTCCAGTAAGCAAGGGAAGGCCAATGGGATTCAGAAAAGAAAAATCAGGAGATTTACTCAGCATTTGCTTTCCAGTTTAATTCAATTTCCAGTTTAGCTGTACAGCTGTACAATTTCAAGTTTGAAAATGTATGTGTGTCCTGAATCATGAGTGTGTGTATTCCTGCACTGCAGTTCTAGTTTTAGATTAAATGTTATCTGAGCACTTTGCCTATAAATGAGCATTACATTTACAGGTGCTGTAGTTAGAATTACCAGCTGAAACAAACCATGACAGTTTCATTTACTTTTTTTCAAGTCTGAGGCTTAATACAGCTTTCCTGTGGTGGAAAAAAGGCATCTAACACTGGAAAAGTAGAGACTGGATGCGTTACTGAGATTTTTTGTACATGTGTTTTGGTTTTTCAGACCAGATTTAGCGAAGAACATTTTAGATAAGCTCAGGGCTAACCTAAAAGTCCTCCAAGATCTTCCCACCAAATGCCATGTTTTGATAGCCTGCCAGGGATGTGGAAAATTAGGTGCGGCCTCATATCAGACCTAACCCAGAGCTACATGACAGACTGGCATCCATGAACTCAGATTTGAGTTCTTCAGTGTATTAAGACCAATCTAACCATAAACTAGAAGACACTTTCCTCAGATCAGGTCAAGTCAAGCAGAACTGCTTTTGGGTAGCATGGAAAGGCTTTTCAATCTGGAAGGTATCAGGAGTCTGCTCAGGTTTTTCAGTGAGCACAATGGGTTTTATGGCACTTCAGAGCATACCCAAGTAACTGCTGAGTCAGTCACACACAAGTCTCTGCATGGAAGTGCAATGCAAGGCTTTTGCCTATTAAAAAAAATCTCAAACCACTAGCATTGAACATTGTCAGGAAAGCAGAAAGAGAGACAGGGGTTCATGGAGAATTTGTGAATGGCTCATTTATTTTTCCACAACTACAAGAGATGTGCTCTCTCAGCGACTTCAGGGTTTCAGCAATGCTCCCTCTGCAACCCAAACCCACAGAGACCTAATGCTTATGTGTGCCTGGGTCTCCTCTGTGCCAACTAACATCCCCCACAGAACATCTGGCAAGGGAAAAGCTAGACTGCCAGTTGGAAACCCATCAGCTGGCTTGGGTGCAAAGGAAGCTCTGAGACTCTCAGGGCTGTAATGATGGGGGTGGAAGAGCTGAATATCCACAATCTGATGAGTCAATAAAACAATCTATAACATTTGTCTGCAACATGAAGGCGGGGAAAAGCCCCATCTGACATGCACAGCAACTGACTCACTTCGCTCTGCTGCTTGGCTCCATCTCCAGAAAGCTTCTAACATTTATAATGGCATTCATTACATGCAACTCCTCTGGGCACCCAAGCCCTTCTGCTGGAGATGCCCCCTGTATATGAGCATGATCAAATCCCCCACCCTCCATGAGGATGGCACTATCTCTCTTCAAGAGGCAAACACATAAGGCACTAAGATAAGGAGAGAAAGTGCCCATTGAACACAGCTCTGCCGTGCCACCTTCTGCACAGGCAAGTATAATCTCTTCCTGAGCCCAGCAAAGTGACTTGTTTATGCCCAGGAACAAGAGATTGAATTTTACTTATCTGAGCCAAAAATTGCTTAGCATTTATTCACATTTGCTTGTCTAAGAAAAAAAAAAAAATAAAACGACCAGAAGAAAAAGAAAAAAAAAAGATAAAAGAAAAAAGAAAAGAAAAAGCCTCCTGAGTTGTTTCTAAAAACCAAATCAAAACAACATTCCAGCTCCAGTATTTTATTCAATGTGTGCTGGCTTCACAAGCCCTGGAAGTTATTATCTACATGGGAAGAATAAGAATTCAACAGTTCTGACCAGCAACAATGGCTGCAGAGAAAGAGTGTTTGGCAGCAGCTCACAGGCAGGGAGGAGGGAAGGAATGCCATGAGGAAGAGAAATGCAATGCTCAGCATGACCTACAACATTAACAGCACCCTGCATTATGGGCCACCCCATTATTTTGATCAAAACCACAATTTGGTTAATTGGTATTCCTAAAAAATGATAGAAGACAAGTCTTTGCATCAATTAGCTGCTGTCTCTTATTTTTGTTTGAGTATGTTTTTCTCAATTTTTCAGCTTCTTTAACTGGAAAGCTGCTGCAAAAATTAAGATCTATACCTTAGAAAAATCAGATGCTTTGTTTATTTATTTAGTGACTGGAGACAGGCACTCTGGTTTAAATCACAATGGATTATCTGACTAAACTGTTGGGGAAATATTTACTAAATCTTTAGGAAGACTCTCTCTCTTTTTCTCTAATTCTTTATAAAACGCTTTGAAGGCTTTCCAAATTAATTTTTTCATTATTAAACAAGCATTTCAGATTTGTTATCTTACCTTTCATAATGTCTGCGAGTACATGTAGCAGCACTTGTGCTTCCAGGGTTACCACCTAATTCATCATAAATATGTTTCCATTGTCGACGGGCTGTTATCTGTAGAAATGGCAATGGAAAATTTAATCTTGCATCTTTACAGATTCTACAGCATTTGAGTTCACAACAACAAATGCACGTATGACACTTTCAGAACAGCATGTACTACAAGCACTATAAAAGCCCCTACAGAATATACAGAGTACATAGAGCTTTGGGTGTCTTTTTTCTTTTTTTTTTTGTCAGTTAACACTACGTCTATTTTCTTTCTCTCTAAAATGGAGTGATCTGACTGATTCATTATCAAGTCACAAGCAATACAGACTCACAAAGAGAATCTCAATCAATACAGGGTCATTAACCATCAGAAGTTATGCAGACAAATCCCACGGTGAATTATGAAAATGAAGCTCAAACCATACTCAGCACAAATAATGATTACATCGTTATTTTAACTGAATTAGAGAAAATAAATCTGCTGCAAAACCCAAATCCACCACAGAATTCTGTAAATCCACAAAACCATAGTCCATTACTGTATATGTTACAAGCTGTTTATTTTTATCTGTTTATATCTGTAAAATATATAGATCAAATACTAATGAAATCTTAACGTACTCCAATGTTAATGTTTGAGCTGTGTACTTTATTGGACCATGCTGATGAAAATAAACATCTTGTAACATATTGAGTTCCATACCATGGTTCTGGGGTTTTTTTTGTACAGAAATTAGGATTATACAGAATAACAGATGGAAGACCTGGCAAAAGGATTGTTTCTGAATATTACTTCATTATTTTATATATTCCACTATATTTAAAACAGGAAGAGAAACAGGAATAGGATAAGCACAACAGATCACTCTTGTTTGCCTGCAGCTCATAAAGAAGGCCAGTAGAAAACTGTGGGGGCAATTTGGGGAGTGTTTTGTCATTTGCTGTGGAATGCCATGGATTTTAATATATTCAGCCCTGGAGGCTTCTTCGGAGTTACCCACAGAGCAGTCAATGGCATTTACTGAGGAGCTAAAGGCAGCAATCAGAAGAGAACAAATATTACAACTTGCAATCTGAGGCCTGTAATTTTAATCTAAACAAGAGGAGATAGCTACCATCATTAAATACTACAGAGTAAGAGGTGTTTCTGTTTTGCTCAATATAAACGGAAAAATTTATTGTTTGCAGAGTTCTCCAGAAAACAGCAGTAGCTTTAACTCACTATTAGCACCCGAGCATAGTTTGCACAAATAGATACTTTAGGAAAAAAAAGAAAGAAAAAGAAAAAAAAAGGTGTTTTATCTTAAATCTTATATAAAGCTACAGGAACTGACTTCATTCACTAATTCTATTTTCTGTCTTTTATAATAAACCCAAAGACTACCAGGATAAGGATTCAAGCAACTCAGGATAAATTTTGCACAAGCAGATTATTTAAATACAAATCAAACACTCATCTGATGATAAGGTTCATCCTAAGTCTGTTTTGTTTCAGTTTTATGCTGTCTCTCCCCCACACTACCCACACTTATTATTACTACTATTATTATTATTATTACTACTAAAGTGCTTGAAGAACCAGAGTCCTAATGAGCTACAAAGAACATCACAGCCTGAGAATATGAATGGATGCTCCTTATGTGACCCAATAAGTCAAATGAGGGTTGGACCAAGTATCCTGCTGCAGAGGGATGCCTGGATGGTAAGCTACCTCTGGTCTTGCCTCCCACATTCCACCAGTCCTCAGGACAGACAGAGGACCGAAGCGTGGCCAGACAGCCCTTGTGCTCTTGGAGCTCCCAAAAAACCATAGATCCCTTGAGGAGTGCTGCAGTCGAACCTCTGGCAGGCTCACGGATGGGGGAATGAAGGTGCATGAAGCTGCTCCGGGGTCTGGGCTCTGGCCCTCTGACAAGCACAACCTAGCTGGGCTTGCACGGCTGTCCAGGACCTGAAGGCTTGGCTAAGAACAGTGATGCTGTGCAGAAACTTTAAATGAAAGCCAAGGATTAGTTAGCAGGAGGACTACTGTAAGTCCTCCTCATAAACATCCTGATGTGACTAAGAAGCATGGTTTCCATTCTCAAAAGGAAAACTTTAGAGCCTTAGTCTCATTTACCATGAGCTGACTCAAGAGTTGATAGTCAAGCTGGAACACTAGTAAACTAAGGGGAAAAGTGAATCCCTTTGAAGTCCATGGGTCATTTTTTGTGTCTCTTTCTTCTAAGCTCCTTAGAATAATAGTATTTTCACAAACATTTGCCCAGCTTTATCCAATTCTACATCTGCAATGCACCAGAGCTCCTTGGCAATTAACTGCGTTGTGCCCTCCCACAGAGGGAGTTTAAATTTGACATTCCCTGAAACAATTGTTATTCTAACAAAGCCTGGGGTTGAGTTTTCCCCTGCTCTGGAAAGTTTATTTTTTATGCTTAATAAACTTCAAAGGACTAAAGGAACTGATTAATTACATCCTTAAACAATCTGAACAAAATGCTTCACTGAGGAAACTGCACTCTTGTCATGCAGGGCAGGACAGCTCAAGCTGGATGACCCTCTGACCATATCCAAACTGAGGAATGCCTTCCTTTCTCATACAAGTTCTTCCCAGCCACCTCAGTGACCAAACTTCCCAAGGAGTCAGGAAAGGGTAATGCTTGGCAAATGCTTTGCTTCTGGTTGTGGTTGCTACCAAAAATGTCTGCCTGTGCTGCTTTAGTTGTCTGATTTGTTTTTCCTTACTCCTAACAGCATATACCTTGCTCCCAGGGCCTGCCACGTTTCTGGAAGTGCAGGATGGTGCAGGCTCACCCATTAGTTGAGGGGATTTCACAGGCCAGTGCCATCTCAGGCAGCTTCACATTCCAATGCTGGCTTTGAAGTGGCCTTCTGGGTTGCAGAGCCCTCCTGCAATTTGCTCCAACCTAGAGCTTCAAAATCCTTATGTTGGGCCCACTGGAAGTCAGCAGCTTTGAAAATCTCTGTGACATCTTTCCCAACTAACAGAAATCAGAGTTAAGCAAAGAGACTGGCCTGTCCAGGGATATAAGAGCAGATCTGATCTGGTTCCTATAAGCACAGTACTATGCAGTGACTGGTAGTCAAGAAAAAACAAGTAAAAGCAATGATCTTATCTATTAAAGCAGAAGACTGTTTACAAACATGCTTTTAATGGTGTCTTTTGCTTTGAGAAATCTTAAGGTCTTCTGCACTTCAATCCTAGCTCCCACTCCCTTCCTGGTGATAGGCTTATTGCTTATTTCCTGCTGCAAACATAATGGGGGATTTTCTGGTCATGGTACATGATGTTCACAGCTCTCTTCAGAGCTCTGTGTGTTAGTTCTGTATGAAACAAGCCCAGTTAGCTTTGCATTCCACTGATATACCAGTTTCTTCGGGCCTGCCCAGACACAGGACTGATGTACGTGTCAATCACTAATTTTTAAAAACTAATGCACTTTATTGTTGCTAGCAGGAGGCAGCAGCTAAATGGGATCCCACTGACCTTTGGCAAAATCTAAGCTGCTACATACTGAAGGTTAAGCTCCACCTAATTTTCTTTTTACCCTTTATCTTTCTAAGACATCTCCAGGTAGAGTCCATTCAGCTGCACAGCCTTCTGCAAACATGCCAAGGCACTCCTTTTATGTTGGCTCAAAAGGAAAAATGCTACTTCACAATTTGCCAAGGACAACTCTTTAGGTAACTCCCAGAAGTTTCCCATCTATGAACTCCTGCACCTTTTACTCACTTGACTTAGAGTGACTGAGAAAATTCCAGGCAATGGCTGCTAAATGCCACTGCAGCTGAGCCCCCTGCAACATGGCATAGTTTCACATTTCATCTGATGATCTGAGGACATTTTAAATCATTCATACTCTGAAGGTCTACTACAGAGAGTGCTTTCCAAAGCACTCTCCTATTATTAGTAACAAAGATGCTCATCTCACATATCTTTGTTTAAGAGAAATATGATTCCACCAACTACAAAGAGACAGCTTCATCTGTTAAAGTCTTAAACCAGTTTGTATGGATTGCTGTTTTTATTAAGCCTGTATTATGTTCAACAACAAGTACAAGGGAGTGTGGTATTACACAGTTACAGATGACAACTAAGATTTAGCAATCAAATGGAGGAGAAATGACTCTCTTAAGTACTCTAAATGGAGAGCACTTAAATACAACACACAATCATGACTTGACACTATTAGATATCCTGTATGTATATCCCATATGCAAAGGTAATGCTCTCTGTCAAGCCTCACTGGATCCATTCCCCCAGGGGGAAAGTTAGATGGCTAAAAAAGTTATTCTCTGCATCTCAAATCCAATCCCTGTCTGTTCTCAGTCACTTTTAGATTCTTAACTGACAGGACAGGACTCAAAAATATTGCAAAAATCTTCTGTGAATCTGTGCAGAAGCTGAAAAACACTGCACATGATACATGCTTGTTTCTCAATAATGTTTTTTAGACTGCATCAAAACATCTATATATGAACAAAGTGGACAAGGGAGCGGGTAAAATTAAAAATGGGCAAACTATAATTATTCTGCCAAATAAATGGATGCAAAGTTTGCAACTGCTTTAACTGCGAAGTTTACGCTTGTAAAAAAAATTGTCATCTGACCACTTTAAGTTTCCATATGTCATTTTGTGCAACCTTTTATCTGTTTCCTGTTCATAAAATGACTGTCACATGTTGAAGTCAAATACCAACTTTAAAATATTATTTTCTTTACAATACTTCCAAGAGAGAGAAGACCTACATCTTTCTCAATGCACAAACCAGAACCTTGTGAAATTTTAAAACCAAGTAAAGATGATGAAGCCCTTGTAATGGTTTGCTCAAGTCAGATGGAATGGGCCATAGAGATAAATGTATATTGAACAGGGCAGGCTTGAGAAAGCTGCTGCACTCCATGACTTCTCCTCATCAATAGATGGTGGCACTGTGTATGAGAGTGGTGGATTCTGTTCAACACTCAATTAAAAGCACTCACTTGAAATTTCTGCATCAAAGCAGACCTGCCTAAGGTCCTAGAACTGATAACTGAGGTCCATGTCACCCCTACCATCCACTAACTTGTGAAAAATGAAACAAAACACTTCTCAGCAGTGTTTGCCAGTATAAAATGTATACAAACTTATGCAGTTGGCAAACTCAATGCATATCAACCGGTCATAAAATAATAAAACCCAGGGTGTGCACAGGTCAAAGTATTGCAACAGCTATCGATAACTCTGGGAATTTAAAGCTAAGGCAGATCCATACTGAGGATGAGACTGTTAACAGAAGAGAATGAGGTCAGGAAACCTCATGCTCCATATACAACTTAAATTGCATCGCAACAGTCCTCCCAGCTTCAGCTTGCCTGCAAAGAGCAGACACCACACACATCATAGAAACAGGATCAGGCCCATCATTTCAGACACAGTCACTCTCCAATGAAAGCTGGGTTCACAGCTATGTCAGAGAGTGTGAGCTGTGCTTGTCTTGCCATTTACTGAACAGGAAGCAATTGCTTAGTTTACTCTCTATGAAGAATAAGCACTGCTGTTACATTTTCATTCAAGGTGACAAATGCCCCTAAACAACAGAGAACATCTGTCACCGAGGAAAGGACAGGAGCTTTGAGACAAGTGTGGACTGAAGCTACTCTGGCTGACATTCTCATGTATGTGATCCTTCCCCTCTGATCCTGTCACGTTTCTCAAACCTGGCTCTGTGGCCTCATGGTCACAAATTCACAATCCTGTTCTTGCTCTGCCTCAGGTACAGAGGCTCACCTGCTCCATCCCTCTCCCTCTGGCAGTACAACTCAGGTCTCTCCAGCAAGCCACCACTTTGGCATCTCTGCTTCTGTACCTGGTCCCCTCAAGCAAACCTGAAACATTGCTCTGAAAATTGCTCACCTTCCTGAGCACTCTGAACATGCCACTCTCCCTTCAGTCTCCCTCCTGGCTTCCCTGGTGCTCTGGATCAAGTTCAAGACTTTAGCCCTCATTTTCGCTGCACTTTACAACTCAAGCAATTACTGTTTGCTCATAATTCCTGTAACGATCTATCTGTGCTAGCTATTCATTCATACATACCCATGAGCACACCTACACACACCCCTGTACATAAGCATGGTATGTGCTGATTAATGGAAGATAGAGCAACAACAAAAGCCAAATCAAGCATATATATTTTTAAAGAATGTTAGATTTCACGCTTCACAAAATCCCAGGTACGCCCATGCTAACCAGCCCAGGCTGCTGATGTGCAGAGCAATGTGCTTTATTGTATGGAAGGAAAACAGTGAGTTTTGCATTTTGGTTCAAATGACTTTCAGTTTCTTGATAGTGCATTTCTTCTTGTCATTTCTCTACAGCACAGATATGTCCCAGATTACTTCGTAAACAAAGCAAAAATAATTTCTTTCATCCAACTGTGGCAGGAACTGAACAACTTAATCTGATCATTGTGTGTGAAGAAAATATTTCCAGTGACGACATCTTCCTATGTGAATTGTTTTTTTATTACAGATGTCATCTTGATGTGCCATATTAATGCAGCTCTTTCTTCTCATTTCAAGATTTTAATCTAAGTTTCTTGCTCTAATATTTTATTGGTTCAAAATACATGCTGTAAAATTCGTGGCCATCAAATTTTCCTGTGAGCTAAAAATAAACTGCTCTTGTCAGATATGGTTAGCTGATAAAAAGTGTCAGAGACTTTTCTGAATTACTTTGATAACTTCCTGTTTATGTGGTACTGACCCTTGTCTAATAAAGATCTTTTACACTTGGAATAAGAGAAGATTCTGCAGCATACTATTCCTTAATGGACAATGCTGATTACTTTTGAAAGCCTTTAATATATTTCCCATATTAGACATGAACAGATGTCAGGGATGTTGCCAAGTGAAATTTCTTTTATCCAATCTTGGCTTGTTGTACAATAATAGCCCTTTCTCAACATGGGAAAAAATTACAGACCTAACTAATTTCCTTGACAGAGAAGAGTTACATATGTTTTCTACTTGGAGTTTTTACGACAAGTTTACAATTTTGCCAGATCTGGAACTAATTGGGACCATTTCCAAAAATGGCCCAATAAACCCACAATGAGTACAGCTAGCCTAAAATGCAGCAAATGATTGTTTGCTTTGACATTTTTTTTTTCTAACAGGGAAAAGTTAGATTGCACAATTATTTCATTTAAGTTACTTAAACACTTACTGTTTCATATCCTCCCAGTTTTTGAGCAGCTTGAAACATAGTCCAAAGGTTAACTGTTAGAGGGACAATAAGTATTTAGATAAGCATTGCATTAGCCAACATATTTCAAAGAAATGTAAATTAAACAGTTTTAAAAAAAGAAAAATAGCGAAAAAAAACCTCACAGCCCCTGAAAAAGCTCCTGTGAAACATTTTCCAAAGAGGTATTTACATAATCTGAAGAGTAAATATTAGCCCATACTATATATATTTTTAATTACATATAAGAGAACACAGTTACAGATTCCTTAACAGGACTGGAAAAATACGCTGAGACAAAGGTAATGGGCTCATTTGACTTTGCTGATAAGAGACATGGTATAATGACTATAGCATGTTTCCATAACTTTGATAATAAAAATTACTCACTGGGAAGAATGTTACTTTTAATTATTTGTTTAATACCGGTTTCATTAGCAGGCAAGCAAGCCCCACACACTGGCTCACAGAGCAGGGCCTATTGATTAGACAATATCCAATATTTACTGCAGCTCAGATAATGGGCTCCAGAATCAATGAACAATAAGCTGCGTTCTAGCGAGCCTTGCATGAACGAACCCAGATGGAGCACGAATGAGCATTACTGGAATAATTACGCTGTGGCTGGTTGTGCCTTGCCCGTGCCTGTGGGGTCAGAGGCACAGAGGCAACTCAATTCAAAAGATGTGTTGGGAGAGAGTTGTTATTTCCTGCAGAACTTCTCTCCTTTCACGTGCTTTTCATCCCGGCCCCCTGTCCCATGGGGCCACTGCTTGCTGGTGTCTTTTTTATTTTATTTATTTTACTTATTTTATTTATTTTATTTTCATTTTTATTTTATCTCATTTAATTGTTAGAAGACAAATCCATGTCAGTCCTATCAAAGGTGTATGCACAATTCCACCAACAGTGATTCCCCATAGATACACCAGAAATACTCGAGGTCAGCAGTAATGCTGTGGACCATGGAGAACAGGATCTCCTTCTCCATGGAGGGATGCTCTGCTGTACTGTATGAACTGCCTCTTCCCAACAACCTATTTATATAGGCAATGTTTGCACAAGCCTTGCTGGACAAATACAGAGCCCCATGCTGCAAACATTTCTGCCCTTCTCAGCATACTTACTCTTGGTATTTAAGTATTTGCTGGATCAGGCCCCTACTTCATAATGAATGTCAGGCTAGTTCCAATGTATTTCAGCTAAATGTTAGCAGCAGGCCCTACCCCCAGTGGGCAACTTCAGAAATAATGCTTTAGCTTGTCTTTTAAGCCCACCCTGTCTCCATGCCTGACGGAATGCAGAATAATATGGGGGGGTGGGGGAGAAAAAAAAATTTCTTCAACACAAAATGTTCTGAAAGCCTCATTGAACCTTGTACTGCTTCAAAGCTATCAAGAGCTTTGCTTAGGCCTTGATTTAATCTGAATCAATGCATAATGCAACGAAGCTGTTCATAGTACATTAATTTTACTCCCATTTCAAGCAGCCAGTTTTCAGACAAACACTGTAATCATTCGGAGTTATATAAGTTTATAATGGCTGCTGGAGGCCTGTTGCAATCAGTGCCAATTGCTATTAGGTATGTAAATTGTTATGTAAAACATACAGGTTTGACATTCTTCATCAAAATAACACATGGTTTTAATCTAGGAGATAAATTAGAGTAAATAATATTTCAATGCATGGCGTTTTCCCTTTAAGGAAATAAAGTATCATTCAATCTATAGATAAGGAGGAGAAATACTCCCATTTACAGCTTTTGTTGGAAACTGTGAAAGATCTACATTGTGCTGCAATATTTATGCAAAATTCAGTTTCAACTGTATCTTCTCCACATACCATTAATTTACAGATTGTGGCACTACAAACTGTACATGCCAAAGCAATTCTAAAGGCTGCATTCTGTATTAAGCAGATACAGTCTGGTTTTATTCTCCAAAGTCAGTAATTTATTAACTATAAACACATTTTGGGGCTTAAAAATATGATCCCTTTTGTGCCTTTCTTGACCACCTTTAAATATCTTCCTTTAATATTTGTCCTTTCATAAAGAACATCTGGGCACAATAAAGATACGTCACATTATTAACTCAGAAGAAAGGCATTACAGACGCTGCAGATTTACAAAACAGAAAACTATGGAGTTTTCAACATGCCTATTTCTAGTCATAATCAGCGGATTTAAACATATAAATATCCGGCAGCAACTACCCCAGAAGGAAGAGATGCAAATCTAGGCATAAGACAGTGAAATGCCTGGACTGGAAAATGTGTAGAGATAAACACGGTCCCTCCCCATCCATAAGGCTTTAAAATAGGCTTTGTGTGCAATTGCTCTCTCCAGAGAAGCCAAACCATTCTAAAATGTCAACAAGAAAGTGAGAAAAAGGATACTTACTCTGCTTAAAACCTAAATAGGGTATTCGTTCAATTGGTGTTTTCCTTTCTTTCATATATTTATAAAGAGCCACAAGGAAAGCCTGCTCATCAGCTCTGCATTCTTCACCTATGGCAATCTTTGATTTATCCTCACTTGAGCCTTTCTTACAGTTGCTGTTGTTACTCTTGGGTTTGGGCAAAGCTGACTTAGCCTCACATTTTACCTGGGAAAAGAAAAGATGTCATATCAGATCTGGGTAACCTTTAATTTTCACTTAAGGAATAAATACCCTCTCCTAGCAGAATGGATTGTTGAAAAAATGAAGGCCAAACCATGCGACTGTGTTTGAGGGGAAACAAAGGAAGCTATTTATAGAGCTAAATGTCTTGTTCTGAATCTTAGTCACAACATTTTTAAACATCCACATCTTTAAATCATTATAACTCACTGGTAATGCTCTCCAGATCTGCATTTTTATGACTATACATTGCTATGTCACAGCTTCTATCTCTCACATACACTTGCCATTAGCAAGTCTAATAATAACTCTCGTTCCAGAATTGACACTGAGCATTGTCAACTCCCGTAGACAACCCTTGGAGCTGAGGGTGCTCAGCCCCTTTCAGGAATGCTCAGCAGCCAGTTCTGAAACAACACATTTCTCTCTCCTTTGGCCCACCAAAATAGATGCAAACCTTGGCAAGCTTTATCCAGGCAGAGCCCTCAGCACACGAGTGGAGGTTCTGCTGTGGCATGGACTCAAGTCAAGTGTATTTGAGTATCTGCTTAAACTTGAGCACAGCTCTAAGCATTTAGCAGAAGGGAAAGGCTGGTAGCTGGACACTTTCCTGGTAGACACTGGCATCTCCAATGCACGTAAGTCCCAGAGCTCCAGGTCTCCCACTGGACTGCCCTGCAGATGTGTGCCAGACAGGAAATCAATAAATTGGAACCACTTTACCTCTCCTCAGTATTCACACATGGGGAAAAATACTCAGTGAGACTGGCTTAATCCTGCAGCCCCTCTTGAAGATAATCCTCTCATTGAATCAAGCAAATTACAAATCAAGCGTTCACTTAAGGTATGTATACAAAAAAAGAGCAGAAACCTGATTTTTGAAAGCTCTACATGACCGAGACATTGGGACCATGAGATCAATAAATTTCCAATGAAATACTGGAAGTTCTTCAATACAAGGTAGTGGAGATGGTTACATGTATTTGAATTTGCACTGTCCCTTCAACGCTTCTGAGTGCTGTCAGGAGCCTTCTGGTAGTTCCATACCCCATCCAAGACATTCCTTTGTGCTCCCAGAGGGAGCAGGGAGACTCTAACAGCCAGTATTCAGTATTTTATTAGGATAACAGAGGAGAGCAGGGTATCCTGCTGTGCAGGAAGGCAGGAGCTCTTGGTCAAGCAACCCATGGACCTTCCTTCAGAACTGTCACTTCTAAACCAGGTGCTTTCCGGGTACTTTTGACAATTTGGAAGCAACTGCTATGAAGAGCATTATGTAAGTGCTGGTAAACAAACGACAAATATATCACTGGGAAGACCACAACCACAATATGGTTATTTTATCTTAATAAAAGATGCTCTGGCATTTCAGGGTCAGGGAAAGCAAAATCTTTATACTGTTCCAGGTATTAACTTTGCAGAGAGCACTGAGTTCAGGTGATCTTCTCCACAGTTTTCCACAGATGCTGGACAAAGCAATGGTAGCTCCTAAGCAGAGTGGACAAGTGGTCATAATTTTCCATGGTAACTGATGCTGCTGAAAAACCTCCACACTGGCCACTGGAGGGTACAGGCTCACTCCTCGCAGGCAATGCAGCAGGGACTGTGACATGCACTTCCTGTGGGATTTTTCCTTGATCACTTGCTGCTGAAGTATGTCCAGTGTACTGCTTGATATTCTCCAATTGCACAGTTCAAAGAGATGTTGTCTTTCCATAGCACAAGACACCATCCTTTGCGTTTTAGTAATAGATATCCTTGTTGATTAAACTTCTGTAAAGACCATGGGTTTAATCCAAAAGTCAGAGGAGCTAACAGGGAGGTTTTTTTCCTATTAAATGAACTTTGGACTTCCTCATCCACTTTTCAGGTCAGAGTTGTAATCCTTGACTTTTTTTACTTTGGCACCTCACAAAAATTATATAACAGCTTCCAAAGTTTAGATTACATTGTCATAGGTTTCAGTGCTTCACCAAAGACTATGTTAACGCTCCCAAAAGGAATGCATGACTTAAATAATTTTAGGATTTTTAACTGGAGCTGCAAATTTGGAACAAATTTACTGAACCTTGGAACAATTTTTCAGTTTTGTCACCCGCTTCCTTGGCTTCTCTTTTTCAAACCAGACAATTCAGAACTATGTTTGCAAAGACAACCTGGGCATGAACTCTAAGTGAAATCAAAGCTCACAGCTGTGTAAGCAAACTAATGGCAAGGGATATTACCCTAAAGGAGACAAAGAAATATTAAGAAAGCCACCAGGAGTGGGAAAAACTCGTGGTACACACAACCTTCCTCTCTTTGTCTACAGAGAAGCAAGGTCAAAGTCCCTGCGGAACTCAGAGGTGTCAAAATGCAATGGGCAGACTCCAAGCAGCATTAACTTCAACAAAGCTTTGGTGAAGGCTACAATGCTTCATCTGCTCAGAATTTGAGGCCCAAGCCTCACTTCTGGAACCTCCCCACCATCTGACAGGCAATACGGATGAATGCCATGACCAATGATTAATGAGAATCAAAAGGGCCAAATGCCATTCTGGGTAACAGCAGTGTAAATCCAGCACAAATGTATCAAAATCAGTGAGAACGATGCCAGATTTGCTCCAAGCATCACACACTGTTCTTCTCTTTTGAAATACAAACCCAGTGCCACAGCTGGGTTCAGCTGAATAAGATGGGGGTGTACTGAGATGGGCTCTGGAACATCTGACCATCTCTTGCTGTGTGTTTCATGTGAAGTGGATGATCCATGACAAAATGGCCAGTGAACACTCATGGGTACAACCGTGTTTGTCTTCTCCTGCCAGAGGTCACAGATAACACAGACCACAACAGACCTGCACTCTACAGTTTCCATCACATAATGGCCGATGTACTGAGAATAAATCTCCAGGTCTGAGAGCATGCCAGGCCACCAGTGGCCACAGGAAAAGAATATCCTGGCAACTTTTAAACTAATTTCTCAGATCTGGTTGTACAAATGAAGTGAGAGGTTTACTTCAGCATTTGCACTAGGAGATGTAATTAATAGATTCATTTGGGGACAATTTCCATGTGTAACAAGTTAATCCTTTCAGTTCCTCCAAATGGTCAGATCAGCCAGTTTTAAAAAGCATTAGAACACACTTTGAATTGGGAACACTCTCTGGGAAGATTAAGCAAGTACAATGAAGGTCATCTGCTGGAGCCCACAAGTTCCAAAAAGCCTGTCCAACACTGATGACACATCAAGTATGAAAGCCTCCAGAGCCCTAGGAGTGTGTCGAGAGAAGAGCTTGATATAACCCTCTCCAGGAGAGCTGATCCTGCTGGAGTAGATGGCCTTGTATTCCCTTCCCAGCTGTGAAGGGAAGTCCCCTGTGATCTTCCCCAGGGCGCTAAAATTGATGCAGTGATCACCAAAGAGATCAAGAGAGCAAAACTGAGAAGTGGCACACAAAATACCCACTTTCCCTGACAGCACCTGCAGGTCCAGGACCACATTGTGATGCTATCACTCTATTTTTAACAAGCCACCTATACTGGAATTGACCCAGAGCTGCTCCTATCAGACCGGACACTTTTCCTTGTCAGGCAACTGTGAAACCCCTCAAAACGATCGGCTGATAGCTCAAGACAAACATGCCTAATGAGAACTACGTTTTAAGAATTAAGCTTTCTTGTCACTGGCAGCTGAGAACATGAAATTCAGCAAGTTATGACAACTATGCAGCTTGCATTGGTCTTGACAGGCACAAAACCACAGCCTTCGGAATGCCCCTTCTGCTGTTTCCCAACCCAAACCATACAGCCACTGCAACTCCATCAGAGCTGCTGCTCCACCACTGAGAAATGAGGCTGCTGCCAGACACTGAGTGACATGACCTGAGAATGCAAGCAGCACAGCTTCTGGTCAGAAGAGATTTTATCTGGGACAAGAATATGGCCAGGGCTGCTAAATGCTTCAGCATCTGACACAAGTGGATTTGTCCCGTTGACATGAGCAGTGTTCAATTTTGCTCTCCATAGACACATTGTCAGCATCAGTTGGACATGGAGCACTCACAGAGGAGGATAACCAATGGTGATCTCCAACATGGAGCTTCAGATGACCAGATCCCAGCAGTTCCCAGCAATGAGAAGATGGTAGGTGGATCTTTATTTCTCCCTTTCCCCAAATACCCTTCTTCTCCCTTCCCAGACCCACAGGCAGGGTCTGCACAAAGTGCAGTACATATGCTATAGAGGGTTTGATTCACTGTCTTCCTCTCATGGAAGTGTATCCACAGCCCTGAGACACAGATTGATGTGAAGAGCCACAGTGAAGTCAGTGTGACTACATGCAAGGACATTATATCATGAGCATGTCTATTATTTATAATGAAATTAAGCTGGCCAAGATAATTAATGCTATTAATATCTGCACAATGATGAGCACAGTATGACTAGATAAATAGGTGGAATTACTTCTTATCTGAAATATCCTCCCATCTGACTAGTAGTGTGAACCCACATATAAACAGAGAGCATAAACAATTTGGTATGAAGTGTTATTGCTGTTTTTAATTATCTAATACCTATATATCAGGTGCTGAAGAGGCAGACCTACTTGTGCTACAGTCTGGGGTGCCTTGACAATATGGTCCATGCCGCAGTGCACTGGCAATATTTTGACATGAAAAATGGCTTGGGGGAAGGGGGAATTGAGGCAAATTGAGACATTTTCACACAACGGATTTTGTACATTCTTTCACAGAGAAAACATTCAGACAAAGTCTATAGTATCTGGCAGGACCCCGCAACTCAACACACCAGGCTCCATCACCTCTTACCATGCCTGTCTAATATGATAGCACAGACTCCAACTGAGCACAATAGGGCACAAAAAGAAGAGAAACAATGACTTTAGGGCAGAGTTTCATCATGAACTTCAGCCTCTTTTATCGTCACCAACAGAAGGCACAATTTTAACTGAACTCCTAGGGAGGAGGAGGAGGAGGTGGAATTTAATTTGCCTTCCTATGAGAAACTGAGAGCAGAACACTCCCACTTGACCTCTTTAACCTCCTAATCTCCCAGGACATTCACTGTGTACAACAATACCAACGCAAATGGATCTATAGATTCACTGTATTTCCTCAAGAGATGATCACAACAATGGAAGTGTTTTTCAGATACACATCCATCTAATTTATTGAAACAATAGATTTGGGAGGAGTTGGTGTAAAAATTCAGTATATGCAAATCTCTTTAGCCGTTTAGCTTAAAAAGTATCAGCGACAAAGTTCTCTCTCAGATAAAAATCAACTATCGCTCTAAGTAATTTTCCATCTTTGTACCTTAGAGTTTCTAATTAAATCATCTTGAAAGGAGCCATTTGTGCTGCTCTTTTTTTAAAGAGAAAACCAAATTCCTGTCTAAAACCACTCAGACAACATAGAAAATAGGATGCAATTTACACTACAGAAACCTCATTTTAAAATATTTTAAGGAAAAGACACAAACCCCATAAATATCTTAAAGATTATGTCTATAAACGTTAATCAGTGATCCAATTTTTACTTGCAGTATGGGCTAAGCACTGCAACACATACAGAAGACTCTGTAAAAGCATGCACTATTCAGCAAACTGTGGAACATGCAGCTCAGCAGTAAGTATTAAGCAGTGGCTGTTTATTTAACAGCCTAGATTTTTTTTAAGCTTTCATACTGAGTGTCTGCCTTTATCTTTTTTTTTTTTTTTTCCAATTTAAAAATGTCGAGATCTTAACATCAGGGTAGTGTCGTTTGTGTTTGCTTCTTAGAAACCATTACTGAGGCAGCTCTTGTTTCACAGTCTGTTTATCTTCAAACTTATATTTAGAAGTACATTGTAACAGGGTGAGCTGCTCCCAGGTTTATTTTTAAATCGAAGATACTGTCACACACTATGTTTGTGTGTCACAGAATGTGAAAACTAACACTAGATGCCAAGAAAGCTTAAGCACTACCAGTTACCAACAAGCTGATAGCATTAGGTTGTTAGGTGATTATAATTGCTGGTAACTTTGAATACAGGAATGATTTAAAGTGAAAAATAAAACTATTGAAAAAAATTACGTTTATCTCCCCAAGAAAATAAGTTACACTCTAAATGTGAAACCACATGCTGGGAAACAAAGGCAGGGCTGTACCTAAAAAAGGAGAGAGTGCTGAAAAGAGTATTATTAAGTGATTTACCTTGGCAACAGCTTTGCTTTCAGAATTATTGTTGGAATCCTTAATGCCATTTAATGAATCTCTTCTCTGTGGGCATGGCTTCTTTTTGCGCGGTCTGCCTTTAAGATTTGGCGCTGAAAATTAATGGAGAACACTTTGAGCACATTGTCTTATGCTGGATTCTTAACAGCCAAAAGCATAATAAATAATTCCACTACAATCAGTCACAGAAATGTACACATCTGTCCACAGTAAATGCTTATTACGAGATTCCCGTCCTCTATGGGTTACATCTTGACACACTATACATTTCTATAGAAGATCCCCCAAGGCTAATCTATTCTACTTTCACATAACTAATTAATAAAAAGTCAAACACTGGTCTCCCAAGGACTCGGAGAGAAAGCACGAATACTTCTGACTGGTACAAAAAAAGAACAAAATTTAATATTAATAGGCAACTTTGCATTAACCACTGTGCCGCCTTTATTTTTAATCTTCAAGCAAGAGTACTAACTGCTATTTCCAACTTTGGGAAACATCTGGTATTGGAAATGCTCTGAAATATTGAAATTCCTTACAGCTCCAAGAAATGTTTATATATCCTGTCATTCTTGTCAAAGTTTTTCTAAAAAAGTTTAAGAAAAAAATTAAAAATTACCCCTGAGTCCTGAAATGGATCAAAAAAACCCTTAACAACTAGTTCTGGAAGTTGACAAGTACTGAAATAAGTGATTGATTGTTTCATAAGGGTTACATACCACACATACAAATTAACGTGACTCACTTTCAGTTTTGTCCAATTCTTAAGATAAAACAGCTCTGAAATAACACTGTGACTAAATCCTAACTGTGCTGAGCCATACGAGGAATGGGATATGGATCATCATAAAAAATATCACACTCATCTTTCAACAGTGCTATTACAACATAAATTATGATCATATATAGAAATAATAGATGAAACAGATGCTTGCTCATTATTACATGTCCCCTCTGCTTTCAGATTTAAAAATCAGCCTCCGACTACTATGGCAACATCTAAAATGAAAAACAATCATTAACTAATGACTGTACTGAATAAGATAATTTCCTTTAAACCTTTAATTTTTAGGTAACCATTGTTTTCGTTACTTAAAGGGATGATTAGAACAATGTCAGAAATCTAAAAATCACAAACCTCTTGAGTGTCTTCTAATTGTTTCTAATCTTACATTTGTCACACAGTAAGCCAGTGGTTTCAGGACATTTTACATTTTAATTAGTTTGCAAACACAATAAAGGGTGCTAATTTGATTTTATAGTTTGAGTAACACTGCCATATTTGGTCTGTTCAGAGAAAAATAAAAGCTTTGGGTTTAAAATAAAAAGTCATATCCTTTTCCTTCCCCCAACACTGGTGTAAGGTAAAAAAAAAGTCTGTGTGTGTATATATATCTGCATGTGCATATGGGAGTAAGTCCATATTTGTGTCTATCTAAAAATACATTTATCTCCCTACAGAAATATCTCCATCTATCTCCAGTGAAGCACATTCTGCTTATTGAAAAGTACTGCAGAAAGCAATTCTGAAATTGTCATCTGAGGCTAACATGCAAAATCAAACAAAGAGAGAAAGAAATTATTACCCATTCCAGTCGACAAACATCTGCCTGATTTATATCTGTACTCATGAATGCTACAGCATGTGACTGCACACTACATCGCTGGGAGTCTCAACTTGTGTGGATGTCAGTCTTACACAAAATGAACACTGCCAGCGTTTGCTGTGCGCTTACAAATCCCCTCCCCCAGCCGCTCCATTACTCATCTAAACAGAGATGAGCGACTCGGCGGGAGCGTGGGATGAGCTCCGAGGGCTCCAGCGCCGGCTGCCAGACTGCCAGCCCCGGCCACGCTGCCCTGCCTTATTTATAAACCCCGCTCAACCTTTGATGTCTTCCTCGTGCCTACAGGGACTTTTTGGCACACGACCTGCATGGGACGGACGGATCCTTAACCACGCTCTGCCCCAGCAGTCGCTGAGTTCTTTAAAAAGGTACTGAAGGAAATAGAAATGTTCCCTCAATTTGCTACACTCTGGCACACACGTTAAAAGATTAACCACTGAATGAAAGGATCCCCAGGCCTGGCCCAACCAGTGGCCAAAGAGGGATGTGGCTGAGCTACCATCAAATATACTTGCATGTGAGTTATTTGTCCTTTCTTTCTTTCTTTCCTTCATTCCATTCTTTCTCTTTAACAAATAAAGAAACTAGTTCAAGGCTCAATGTTTTTCAAACACACTTGTTATCCTGAGTTTTGGCACTGTACTTTGCATCACGCTATAAAGCACTGCTAATGTTTTGCTAAAAGCTTTAAAAGCAAGAAGGCATTTGTTCCTAAATTCCAGGTATACTGAGCTTGCATATAAACACTGTTTGAATTGGAGCATTCCACGGTAGAACTGGCACAAGCCCACTATGAAATGGGGTATTTGCATTCTCCCTGTGGCTCAGGAGCTGCAGCAGGGAAAGTCTGTCTGCAGCACACACAAGGACCATCCCACATGCCCCATGGTATGATTTTAAATTACCTAAAGCCACTCCAGATCTGACACACAATTAACAAGAAAGCAGCAATAGGAATTATTATCAGAAGAGAAGGTCCTGGCATCTAATATCTACTCTGTAAAAGAAAACATTTGACGTAGTTCCAGTCACACTTGAAACAAAGCCATTAATATTTGCTCCCTAAGCCATTATAAATAAATGCATTATTTGAAGGTTATTGCATTTCAGTGACATTCGTTTTGTTTGTGTGAGCAAAAAAATATGACTAGGACCGAAGAAAGAATTTACATTCATGTTTCAATTTTGTCATCTTTTGTTTAATTTTTGACATATTCATGAGCACACTGCAAATGTCTTGAATTTGTTATTCATAATTATTTTAAAGCAATTTTACACATTTTGTGCCTTATTCACATTCAGTTTTCCTGATGACATTGGATGTTCAGTATGTATTGGGGAGCTAAGTGAGTATCCTATGGGGTTTTTTTCTGTTTTCTAGTGGAGAAGGACTTTTGGCATGACTACCTAAGAATATCCAAAATGATTCACTTTCTTCATGTGTTTGTGCATATGGCTTTCAAACTCATTTTCTGAAAGCATTTGTGGCAGTGAGGCCCCATAACTTGCACATTCCCAGAAGGCGAGAGCATAAGCAAAGAAAATTGAAGTAAAAAATGAATAAATAACTACAGAAAAAAGTTTGCATTATTTGCCACCTCTTCAGTGTGAGCGCCTGTAACAGGAGTATGAGAGACAACACAGTACTAGTGAAAAAACTTTCTTTCTGTGTAATTGACAATGTGATGTGGTATTTTCCCACTCCCTTTACCTGCTGAGTCCTGGCAAACCTTTCAGGTATGGCCAGGTAAAACGCAGTTAGCAGCAAAATGCACACAGTATGAGCAAACACTCCTTGAGCCTGGAGGAGTCCCCAAACTGTGGCTGTGCTCTGTACTGCCAAAACACCAGCAATGCCCTACATGTTTTTACTGCAAACTGCTACACCTGACAGGTTAAATGCAAAGCCTGTGTCATGAACAGCATGAGTTGGATTATCTTTAGATGGAGACTGGCAAATCTTTGCTGTCTAAACACATCCCAGTAAGAAGATGCTTCCAAAGCCTGTTCTTGCACAAGCTGCCTCTCTCTAGAAGTAATCAAACAGGGACAATTCAGAGGCATCTGTACAGAGAAATAAAGACCAGGAATCGCCAATAAGCTCACTAGTAGGCTCTAGTAGGCTCTCTAGACCCAGCAAGAGAACCACACAGAAAAGAGAGGAGCTCAAGGCTAATGTTGCTCAGGCTAGGTAGCGGTGTCCTCAAAGCCAGAAGTTCTTTCTGTTCATGAAGCCAAGAAACAGCATCACTGCTCAAAAATTACATCTTCCTCTCCAGCACTCTCACCAGTCTGTGCAAACATCAGGATATTGTAGGTGATTGGGATAGGCCAGAAAGAGAGGGAGAGGGCAGCTACCCTGCTCACCTACTCAGAAAATTCATAAGGTTGTGGCTATTGTTCTCCAGTCCCCTACCCCCCTCAGTTGTTCAACTTTCACAGACATTTCCTGCTCAGCAGGACATGAGAAAAAGGGGCATTTCCAAGCCTCACTGCCTAGAACAACTCCCAGCTCTGGTTTTACCCCAAAAAAGGCAAGTTCTACACAGGGGAAAGAGAAGTACCCAAAAGTGGGAGCTGCCAAAGTCAACCATGACCATTAACACCACTTACAATGGAAAAACACAGGCTGCCACAACAAAACAGCACATCCACCTGCCACCTTCTTTTCCTATGTGCCTAGGATGGAAAAGTGATCACAGAGGTTACCATCTCCTTGTTATCAGGTCAGCCTCACCTGAGCTACATCCATGCCAATAATGCCATGTACTGGGTACACACCACTTCTAGGGGCATGAATAAATCAAGAAATAATGGCTGTGGTTTTGGGATACCTGAATTTAGCAGGTCACTTACTGAAAAACTACCTCTTTTTTACGAGTCTGATTATCACTGGAAGTCCAGTGAGTTCAACCCTCCCAGTAACACTGTTCTCTACATTCACATATTTTGGCTGATGCAAAAGACTTGTTGTTATAGGGAGGGTGTTAAAAAAAATAGTGGCCTTCACAGAGCTGAGGTCAAGCTATGTTAGCAGTCTGTCAAAATCAGTGGTGTAGCCAAGAGTTTTTAATGAGCCTGGAATGCATTACCTCATCTGTCATACCTGGATCACTTACTCATGTTGGGCCCAAAATAACCTTGGACCTTGCTGGCTGCTCAGCAAACCATGTAACTAAACAAGTACTGTACTCATGCCTAAAACATGTATCTTTTAATTGCCTGCTCCACATTTCTTACTCTAGAGCACATCTAAGCAATTGTAATGCCCGTGATCAAAGTTCTTGCTTTTCCAGGCCTCTCTGACCTGTGTAACTATTTCCTGATACAACTTTTGATTCTGGCTTGCTCATACTCCAGTTTCTCAGAAACACTTCAAAAGCAGGAGAAAAAAAAGAAAAAAAAAAGAAGAAGAGAAAAGAAGGCCATTGCCATATTTTGCTGAAGAATGTACTCAGCTAAAGGACTCACAACTTACACTGCCAACCAGATTGTTCTGGCTGCCTGCTGTTTTCTGTGACCATGTTTCTGTGGAAAGACGAAGAAAGAATAATGCCATATTTGCCAACTGTAGAAATCAATTAAAAAAAAAATCAACTGAGCTTCTAAAAATCTCCATGGTCATCAGCAAAGAAGGGCCAGCAGAAGATCTGGGTCTACATTTAGGGTGGGCTCACAGAGTCAGGTGAGCTCTAAATGTAGAGCTGGGAGTGTACCAGGGGAGGTAATCACAAACCAGGCTTTAGGTAGAGCAGTGGAAGTTACAAGAAGTGAATAAACAGACCTGGATTCAGAAGAGACATGAGGCAGTGGCAGCACAGCTGCCAAATGCATTCACAGCCACTCTTCCCTCACAGAATCCTTCCACACTGTGCCAGTCCTTCACCTGTCTTCTGGTTTTCACACACATGAAAAAAAGCTGTGATACCAGAATCCTTGGCCCTAGGCTGCAAAACTACCAGTACATACAGAAGAAATTAGGAGATCTCCCCTCTGAGGCAGGTGGAAATGGCAGGATGTGTCAGATCCCAGAGCTATTCATGATTCAGGTGCCAAACAGAAGCTGGAGGCGGCACATGGAGATGTCTGGCCATCGAAGTCAAGGTGAGAAGAATGGCCCTCGATCTCCACAAAATCCATGAACTGACCACGCCTGTTAGCAGGTGGCAAATAGCTGGTTGCTGAGGTCACCCCTAATGCAGCCTGGCAAAAGTTGCTCTTGGCTGAAAAGCATGGTTACATGTTGCACCTTTTAAAATGTAATGAATAGAAAGTTAACAGGTTTAATGGCTTTAACACTTACCCCTCTAGGGGGCTTCCGGCATTCTGCAATATCTGGAAGTTAAGAAAAGCATATTGCTGTATTTAAGCTTGGTCTCAAAAACTGTTCAAAGCTTAGTTAATCTTGCATACTTTGTAGAGTCCCAGCTGCTTTCTTGATCTCTCCGTCACCACCATCTCCTTATTTTATCTCCTTCCTCTCATTCCCTTTTTTTTTTTGCGTTTTGACTTTGGGCCTTCACATTTAAATTATTTTCCTTTCACCCCTGAAAGTTTATTTAAAAGCTTTTGCCTCCTGGATACAGGGTCCAAAAATGAGGGCTTGGGGCATTTATTGCCCAGGCACGCTGAGCTGATGAAGAGAAGCAAGCTGTAAGTAATCTAACATTACACTGAAAGGTTAAAGTGCTTGGAAAATAAAGCAAAATATCAGACTAGGCTAAAAAATCCCTAGACCTCTGTTTATGAAACAGCATCAATCCAATTTGGGGAAAGTTTCAACAGGACCCTGAGTACACCTATGGAAGTCAATGATGAGCACCTACCAACAATTCAAGCTCTCACCAAGCTGTGGAGGTTACACAGCCTCTCTGCCCACACACACACACACACATCCCTCATGCTTGCTCATCTGACATAAAAACAACTTGAATATCAAAATTACTTTTACTAGACTTTTTCGAAATGAAAACACTTGTTTATTCCTTTCTTTATAACTGAACATGTCAGGCCTGACCTGCAAACTCCAGAGCACAGCAGTGAACAACCTTGCAGGAAACATTAAGGAATCATGCTGCTTTCTATCCCCCATGGAGAAAGAGCGGACTTGTGTAGCCATTTCTGAAAGTTTTGTTTTGGAAATGAGATATCCCATGCTCCATGTGGGGAAAATCAATTTGCTACCTCTCTAAAGAAAACATTCCTCATTTGGAAATAAGTGAAACAGACACTTCCTTGTGTGGATTAATGTGGAGACATATGACTTGCTGCAGACTGTTGTTTTGGCCCCCCCCTGACTAGACAATCTCTGAAGAAAGCAAAATGCTAGTATTTTTCATGAATTACAGTCCAGACTAGCATTGCTTTTAACAGAAAATTTAGAGGCATTGCAAACATCAGGTTGGCCGATTTTGTCAAAAAAGGAATGTTTCTTTTTTCCATGAAAGACGGAGACAAGGTTCAAGATGAGGCTTGAAGTCTCTTTTTCTTGATTTCAGCATGGCTAGATGTTAACATTTTTCCTTGATCTGGACTTCTTTATGTCCTGCTGACTAATGTGGGTTTTAAAAAAATGGAAAAAAGGTTTTTTGTTTGTTTGTCTAGACAAAATCTATACATGTGTTGGAAATTATGAAAGGCAGTAAATTGAAGTGGGAACCTGAAGACTTCAGAGAAAAAAAAGCTATGCTTGACAAATACGTGACATTCAAGTAGACCTTAGAGCAAATTAAAATAATACTAACAAAAAAATTCGGTGTAGGCCTATTACTGGCTACAGATGACAGGATTATTACTAATGATTCAGAAAGAGGCAGAGGTGTTTGGTAAATATTTGTTCCATACTTGCAAAGAAGCCAGATGATATGCTTGCAAAAGAATATAATTAAAGCCAGTCAATTGACTTGGTTTTACAGAAACCAGATCTTGAAACAACAGAAAAGAAAAACAAACAAAGCACCTTATTTTACACTTTGAAACTGTAAGCTTGGTTAGAGAAACTAGCTGCACACATGGAACTTACCTGCATTCAGTAAGACAGCTGATTTAATATTAGATAATACTTTGATTAAAAAACAGCACTACATAATTTTATTCAAGCGTATATTGAATGGATTAAGAACTGGCTAAATGTAGGCATCAGCGGGGAATTTCTACCAAATGAAAAGATTTCTGGTGAGATTCCACAGGGGTTACTCCTAACCTTGTAAGTATTACAAATTTTCATCAGTGAAATAAATATAAAGTCCCTGACAGTTACATTCACACTGACACCAGGACTGGCACAATGCTAGGACTGACTCATACACATGAGTAATCAGAAGGAAAATAGATCAGGAAAACACAATGCTCCTCAATACAGCTCCAGCATGAAACCTGCAAACAGGGATTACAGGTCCCATTGACCAAGCCAAGGGTGACTGTTCATAGGCCACTCCCCACTGGAAATTCAACATACACTGACAGGAAGATGCTGTGGCCAACGGGGTATCTGCCTTCAGGGAGGTCTGAATAATTCAACTCAGGGAGGTCTTTGCTGGGTTTGAGCAAAAATGACTGAGAATCACTTTACTAGGTAACAGGAATGCCTCAAAGGTGAGGAAAAAGCTGGTACTCAGGAGTGAGGAGGCTTAACCAGGCATGCCCAGGCACTGCAGTCCCCATACCTGATCCAGTGCCAGAATATGGAGGCATGTGTATAACCAGCTTTCTCAAGGCCTTTGGGAAAAGCCTGAGCCAGACACAAGCTGGTGTGCACAGTGCAGGAAGTAACACGTGAATTGGAGGCTCTGGAGGGCTGAGATATCCGACTGGAGCTGGGTGTCCCGCCCCAGGCACGGCGAGGGCCGAGCCCACGCTGCTGCCAGGAGAGCCTGGCCGCTGTGGGCGGCTGCAGCAGCCTGGCTGGCTGCACGACCAGGCGTCCAGCTGTCTGGCTCTGGTCCTTGCTCAAACAGCTGTTTCCCTTCTCCCTTAGAAAAAAGGTGGTGAACTGGATGAAAGAGTTTGCCAGCAATTTTGGCTGATGAGCCACTACTTGGGGTTCATACCAGATTAGATGACTCAGTGGTTCTTCTGGTGAGAAACTGCACAAATATAGGATCAAACACAGTGAAGTACTGAGCAACGCGGGACAAGGAACATGAAGACTTGATTCAGCAAAGTACATGCCTAACTCATAAAGACCTGGAGCATGCAAAGACCTCTGATGACCTAACTGGGGCTATTCACATCTTTGAGGCTGAGCCTGTGTTAAGCATTTAACACAACCAAGCCAGCATGGCTTTCTCTGCCACTAATGTGAAAGAAGCATTCAAGCCCTGAACAAAGAAATCGTCCTATCTCATCATGAAACACCATGTGTTTGGGCAGCATCACAGGCTCACACATGGGTTCATCAAATTTCCCTTTCCCTCAGAAATCTGCAGTCACTCTCCAGCCCCAAAGCCCTCCATCCCCAAAGGTCACCTCCTGGGAAGCTGCACCCAGCAGACAGGGGCTTCAGTTTCTGTTGGGAAGGTCAGAGCAACACTCAAGAAGTGTAGGTCTGACTTCTCAAAATAGTCTGGGTAAAAAAAAAAAGGCAAGTAAAAAAAGGAAAGTGAGCAAACGAGCAGGTTCTAACAGATTATATAATAGCCAAGACAAAAACAATGCAAACATGGCAGCAAGAAGTGAAAATGCACAGCAAATCCATGCACGTCAGCCTGTCTGATCAAAACTCATCAGAACACTCAAGGTAGGCCTTCCATTAGAGGGCTGCAGCAAATAAAAGGCAAATCTTAGGACAGTTTTCCTAACAACGTTTCCTTTTCTCTCCAGTAAAAGCCAGCGTTTGTGTAATTGCTGTCTAGCAGAGTCAGCAGTGCCCAATGGAGACATGACCTACATACCTCAGGAATACAACAGCTACGTAACCAGCCGGGCCCACGTAGAGAGACGGATGAGATGGGCTAATTGACTGATGGACATTGTGCACCAACACAAACAGGCAGAAATTCATGCCAGAAGGATAAAATGGACAGTTTCCAAGACCTTGCTTTCGGGAATGACAACGCCAGGTAGGAAGCAATGATCATCAAGTTGTGCACAACGTGAAAATGACAAATATATTATTTAAATAATCTCTTGCATTTCTGATTTGTAACTGATTAGATAAGCTTCTTTTTTTGGTGTAAGAATATTGTAATTTCCTTTCCTTTTTTTTTCCTTTGCACTTGATCATTGCACTGTGAAGTAACCAAAATTTGTTAGGCATAATCAACCTGCATGATGGTATTAGTGAAGATATACAGTAAAGTGACACGCAGAAATTACAGAGTAAGCTCTCCCCTTTGATGCCTACATTCAGCTGCCACCACAAGGACTATACAAGGCATTAGGTGGAGGCAGGAGCAGCAGCCACAGCCTAAGCCCGTTCACATCTCTGGGTCATCACCAACTTCACTAGCAGCAACTTGGCTTGCCAGGCCCCCCCAGCACAGTGTATGGAGTCAACAAAGGGTTCAGAGACAATTCTGCTTCTGCAGAAAGCTTGGGAATAAAGCCTTGGCCCCCTGGGAGATCTGTATACACCTGACAATGGGGTGTTATTACTGAGGTGCAGAGGGGACACTGCTCAGCATTGTTGAGCACAGGAAGAGATCTCCACTTTTGCACTAGTAAAACGCAGAAGTGGAACTCTGGCGATTTTGCCACGTTGTTTATGAGCAGCTAGGGAATCTGTGTAAGTCCCAAAACACACCAAAAATGGTGGGTTTAAAGTCCTGATTGTAAGATTGTGTGCCCAATTTAAATGAGAACAAACCCCATGGACTCGGTGTAATCATTCCAAACATCAACACAAACAAAATTAAACTCATCTCTGCATTTTGGCCCCAGCAAATCTCTAGCACTCAGAAAAATCCAAATAAAACTGAGCCACATCCATAAATTTATCTGAGCAGGGCAGGGTTTAAACTAAATATGCAGTCAGTTGTGCAATATTCTTCCGTAGTCAATACTGGTTCTTAGGAAATTATCTGAGTGAATTAAGTGGAAGACTATTAAACAATTTACACACTTCCTTGTGTTTCAGATGTCTAATTATAGCTGTGTTTGTCTCTCCCCGCAGAACTGTTGTATACCACATGGTATGCATATTTCAGCATCCAGCATTATTAACTCATGACCGACTGTCAGTTGATCATTATCTAACACATGGGGTCTGCAAAAAAAGCCTTATTTGGGCAAAAAGCAGGCTCCGGACCCGCTCCCACTGCATTTTCCCCCAGAAGAACTTCAGTTGGATTATTATTTGCTGTCAATGGAAACTCTGAGGTTACTTATGTGAAATCTGCAGACAGGAAAATAAATCCTCACTGAGTTTAAACAGTTCATATTAAAACCATCTCCAGCTCGGCTGGTTTAAAGAAAACTCTCAGTTGCCCTCTAGTGTTCCCCTGCTGCCACGCCAGGCAGCCTGCCTGCCACAGCCAAGGTCACACAATTTAACCTGATTTCACGCTGGCAGATTTACTATTTGCCTAATATTTTGCACAAAAGGGCGAGGGGGGATGCCTTTTCCCCCTGGAAATTTCAGGGCTCGGGCCCAGCAAGCCCAGAGCTTGCATAATGTTTACAGCTATAATTGAGGCGCATGACACACGGGTTTTATGAGTGAGAATCTCTGAAATCACTCTGTGTGCTGCACTCCATAAAGTTCATTCATAACTAAAAATAGACTAATGTACAAACTGATTTAGCATTATACTGAAGCTAAGGAACATAGGGAGTCTGCAGAATTCCCTAATATGGAAGAGAAGCTGAGTTTTCAAAAGCAGCAGTTTATTTGTTTCTGAAAATGGACAACATATGTAAAAGATTTAATATACAGAACCAGGTGTATATGTAGCCTAGATCTTCACATGTGCCCATTTTCATTCTATATAAAGACTTTATACAGCCTGAAACTATAGATTTAATAATAGATTACTAAATTAAGTCTGCACAATCACTTCATAAAAAAATAATTTCAATTTAAAATACAGCTGTAGGGGTTTGGACAATTTCCTGCATAATAGAAGCCCATCCCTGAAATGTAAATAACACTGGTATTAAAACAAGTCAATCAGGCATATCACGAAAAAAAAAAGGTACCTGAAAACAAATGCATTTTCCAGTCTATTCTAAGTAAGGATGCCAAGCCTCTTTTTTGATTTGAATGCTGCTTTGATACATTACTACTGCTTCAACTGGCTTTTTTTCTTTTTTTTCCAAATGTCCTGTTCTTCCTTAGAGAAATCCAGGGCTGACTAAGTCTTAACATTTTGAAAACAGCAAACCATCAGGGTTTTGCAATAAGAATTATTCACTGCTTTCCTGTGTACTGTCAGCATTCTTAAAATACTGTTACTATAAAATTAAACAGTGTGCTCTTCAGAAACACATGACGTTGCCTGCTCTGTTTTTTTAACTGTAATTGTGCAATTTAAAAATTCTCTTCTTTCTCAATGCCTTCTCGCCAAACAAATACCTTTGATAGTTATAAGGTTACAAAAACAGTTTAGACTTTTTTTTTTTTTAAGCTTACAGGCCACCTTTAATATTATTGACTGATTACACAGTAAAAATGACAAGCATTACTTTATTTGGTATATATTGTAAGTTAATTATAAGGCCTTCTCTTCTTAATTTGACAAGACTGAAATATCACAAGAAGTACATATGGCAATTCAGAAAATATAATCAGGGAAAAGGCGAAATGAACATTTCAGAAGACAAATGATTTGATTTGCATAAGCAGATATTTGTAAGGCTCCGCCTTTCTCTACTGCCTGAACAGCACTTTCCATTTCTCTTGCTCTCACTTTCACAGCATAGTGCACAAGCACAGTAATTGCACTTTCCACTCCAAAGTGTTGCCCCAATTGGTACGAGGACTTTTTTCCAACAGCAGCCAGCGATGCGGTGGGACTCTGAAGAAATGACCCTGTCCATCCAGGTGAGGAGGTGGCAGGACCTGGGCAGGTATCCTGACCCAGAGGTTCCAGCCATATGTGCTGCCCCAGCACCCCCACTTTTCAGAGGAAGGTTGCGTCTCAGCTTCACCTTAAGCCGTCAGAGCCCCAAAATACTGAAATTGCCACTAAAATAATCAAGGGGGTAGTATGGTCCCAGCACCACCCAGCCATGTCAGGGATCACCTGCTCCCAGACCCACCCCTCAGGGACAGAGTGGGACCCCTGGGCAAGCCACTGCCCCCTTTGTCTACAGATTGGTCTCTTAACCACTGCCTTTCTACAGTCCTGCACAATATCTGATGATGTTCTCTGCTGACTTAGGCTGCTGGAAGACTGTGGCAACCTCAGGAAGCTCAAAAACTTCTTTTCCTTACTTCATGAAATAAACAGCTAGAATTTTATTGACTAACTCTGGTGAGTTCCCCTCTTTCCGACAGCATCTGGAAGGCCTCTGACATAGGACAGGAATCCTCAGTCTGATTTCCAATAAAGAGTTTGCTCCACTCCCAGATTCACTCACTCTTTCTTCTGAGGGATTTAAGTTTTTCCTAGAAGCCTCTCCATCAGCCATGACCTGAAGCCACTTTGTTTAGGAAATCTGACAAAGTGACATGGGTGGCCAAACCTACGTATCTAATTTTAAACATAAAAGTAGCATCAAGACAAATCATCACCTCTTCTGGATTTCCAAGTGCATTATTAGGTAAGACTTGGACTTCAGCTAAGGTGAATATGAAGATTCATTGTCCCAAGAGATAAATATTGACTGAGGGAAAGCAAAGGTCAAATTGGTCAATATTTACTCAAGAAACTCTAAATCTTGATGCAGTGTAACGTACACTCTAAATGTCTTCATCAGCTATCTCTGACGATCTTTTCATTATGACTAAATACTACAAAAGTATCTTCTCCACTCCAAAATTCCTATTTAAAACCCAGAAACTCAAACACACCTACTTCAAATAGGAAGCTTTCTGTACCAATGGCCTCAGCAAAAGGACATGTTGATTTGCAAATGCTATCTGCCCAGTCTGCATGCCAAAACTCAGTAGCCCTGAACTCTGAAGACATGAACAACAAAAACATTCTGACTCATTGCATGGCAATATTTCAGACTACCATGAACAGAACTTCTTCTTTGGTAAGGATTAATGCAGCCCCATCTTCCTCTGTCTCAAGTATCTGTAAATTAAGACTGAAAAGTTATCTCTGGTTTCTATTTAACATAAAGGTTTACCCTGGTCCAATGCTAAACAAGAGTTTTGGGGGAGTTGTAGTTCTATTATTCACTGTGGAAAGTGTATTAGTTCTATTACTTATCTAAGGTTTCAAGCTTACTGCCTGCTTTCTGAAGGTTTTCTACCATGTTATTTTTGCCTGAAGTCACAGTGCTATGGACTCTTTTCCACACAACAGCACTGTTGAAAGCAAAAACTCCAGGAAATTTGTAGAAGTTGATTTTTCTGAAGATGCATTATGAAGGAAGACACTTGCATCCTCTGGATTTGGATGAGGTTATTCTCAGAATTCCCCTTAGCACCTCCACACAGCCACTCAGTCACTGGGAAGGTTTGAACACTCCTACTTCAGTGTTCATTCAAGCACAGCTGGTGAACTCCTATTTCTAACCTTTTGTCTTCACTAAACAGTCAAACGTAGTGGATTTTTTGCAATCACCATGGAGATCTGTTGGTTTCAAATTAGGCACAAACTGTTTGTTTCCTTTGCTATTTTTATTGTGTTTTGAGCCTATTATGCTCATCCCACCCTGCCCTTTCCTTATCTTACTGGCAAGTAAGAAAAACTGGCTTCACTGGGAAGTCAAATCCTAGACACAGGCACTCCTGAACTCCATGGAGGGTGGCGATGGTCTCCCCTTCTCAACTGCCTTTCCTCACTGCTGCCTACCAGTGAGTCTGCACAAGGTCAGACTATACTGATGAAGTGACACAGAAGGGCCAAATGAAGTAAATGCCTGCTAACTGGAAGAAAAACGTGAGCCTTGCTTTGTGCAGTTTCATACTTAGGCCTACTAGGGTTGGAAGAATTAATTTACTCACTGCGAAAGGGAATAACAGGCAGGGTCCAGTCACAAACTTGCAATGACATGAATGAACCACCAAGGGCTGGCATGGGAGAAATAGCCCTGGGGTGGCACAAGGAACCAGGATGGGGATGGGACCATGTGGCAAGGGAGGCAAAGGTGAGGAAGTGAAGAAAAGGAGGACTGAAGCAATAGGTACTAGGGGGATCTGCACTTCTGGACTGTTTGGATTACACACAGAAAGCAGGTAAATCCAGCACTCCCCAGGCAGGTGAAAGTGTCACCAAGAGACACCTGGGCTATTGCAGCCACATGCTATGGAGCACCCTCTCACCACAGAAAGGCTGTCCTACATCACTGAAAGCACGAAGGAGCTGTTAATTGATTGACTCCAAAGTGAAATCTCTAACAGAAATTCCTTCGGAGGCGCAAAGAAAGGCACAAGGACCGATAGTGCTGAATGTAGGTTTCCCACAGCCCAAGTCAATGGGCTCCCTGTGCCAAAAAATGCAGCAGGCTGGGATCTGACAGTCCCAAAGCTGCGTAAGCCAAATGCAAGCCTTTCCCACAGTTCTGTGACAGGTACATTGCTGCCTCTAAAAGCATCAAGTCTCCACTAAAACATTTCTCTGCTTCTGGAATCATACGCAATCCATAATATGGAACTTAAGTTTAAATTCAAAGGCCAATTAAAAAAATAAAATCAATGAAATGCTTTTATGAAAGAGAAGATTGATCTGCAGCTTATAACTTCCAGTAATGCAATATTTTAGAACTTTAATAAATAATGCTTTTATCTTGATTGCAAAATAATACCCTGCCATGAAAACACAGAGCAGAGGTAGAAAACTGTTCAACAAGAATTAAAATGTCACACTTTGCAGAGAACAGTGCATTACAATTATTGGTGAAACGTATTTTTCAAACTTGTTAACACAAAATTAACAATTACATACATCACTTAATTCTATAAGTGCATATCTCTCAAAGTACCCATTAGCCAACCATGCCTAGTTCAGTTTTAATATACATGCAGGCTTTGTAGCACAGAGGGGATGTAACTATGCAAGCGCTGGCACAGTAAACCCTGAAATGGCAAGTGCTATTAAATTGAGATGCAATCACGTTGAAAGGGAAACATTAACAAACAGCAGACAATTGAGAGGAAAATACAGGGCGCTTGTGTTCTAATACATGTGCCTCAAAACCTTATATAACTATTCATTGTCTAGTTCATCTGGCCAGGGGCCCCGTTTGCTCTATGCTATGCTATGCTATACTAATTTTATAATAATAAACTGTTATACAAGCTTTATGCAGTCATGCATATGAAGAGGTTGTGGAAGACATTACATTTGATTATATTTCTAGCAAAGACACCATCTTGAAACTAAACAGCCTGGTGGAAGTTTAAAATTAAAAAAAAAAAAAACAAACCTTAGCCAAAACAAAAAAAGAAATGAACAACCAAAAAGAAAATAGAAGACAAATTAAAGGAAAAGGAAACAAATGTATGCAAACAAATAATTTAAAAACCCCAAACAAACAAAAAAATCCTTTCTAAAAGGCTCCTTTCCCCCCCTATCACCTCCACATTATGCATAACAGATGAATACCACTCATTCTTGCATCATATTATATCTCGTAATACAATGCAAGAATCTCCATGTTTCTGGACTATGCTCACTGGAAGACAATCAGTGATTTTTGGAAATGCATGGGTTTTTTAAAATACACTTTCTTTTTGTAAAAACAAAGCAAAATGGTTTACAGAGCCAAAAGGAATGCATGAAATAGCTGGGGTTTAAAAACCATGTTATTTTTTGCTTTAGCATGAACCAACATGAACCACTGAGATGCCTTAGTTAAGATTTAGCTGTACCACAAAACATTCATAGGATAGCAGTTGGAAAACTTGGGGATGAGAGACACAGGGCACAAAAACATATACACTACAAATGAGATGCGATCCAGAAAAGTAATTTCATATTCCACATTTGTCTGTGGAATTGTCTGAGAATTTTCTGCTCAACATTATTGCCAGGTTTATCACAGCGGTTCAAAACTGGCTATATTTAGTCACTGACCAGTGCCAGAAAGCACTAGCAGACTATAGGATCATGGCATATTTTAAGTTTGATATCTCATCAACCATCAAGGCCAGAAATAAAGTACCTGTTATAATCAAAAGGAGTAAAAGCCTCAGAGCTCCAAAATACACGAGGGATTTTTTTCAGCTAAGTCATGAGATATCCCAACTCAAAAATCACATTCTGATTACCATCGTGTACCTGATACTTCCCGACCACCCTCTACATATTTTGATTTCAACATTTTAACATCTAATCTAAAAAAAAATCCCATTAAAGCTAGTGAAGCAATGTTTTATGTAGGGCCCCCGAGGCACTTCCACATGCAAATATCACCACCACATACCAAAAGCAAAGAGTCGGCACTCAAGTGACACTGAAGCTGATGGGTATAAGAGCAAGCCCCAAAAAGCTTCAATGCCAGATTCTGACCTAAATCACAGCACTGTCAATTCAAAGTAATTGACTCCTGTGGATTTACATGAGTGGAAGGGAGATCCTAATCTTGTTCTTAACCTTTACCTTTGAAGTAGAGATGATCATAAATCAGGTTTTCCTATCCAACAGGAAGATGTCAGAACTTTCTTCAAATTGGGCAGGCAGTCAAAAATGTTCTGCGCAACACTAACAGGCTTTTTAATTTTAACATGTCTAATGAAAAGAAAACAACTGGAAATACTTATACAGATTAAAAATCTCATCTCAAATGGTTTTGACAAGACAGTGCATCCCACTGAATGTGGGCTCAAAGCCCCGTGCTTGAACAGCGAGCACTGCGTTCCCTGAGCTGCTGCAATGGTACAGCCACAGGGGAGACTGTGGAACAGCACCAAAACTAACCTAAAGAAAGGGAATGGTACAGGACATGGCCACACTAGCACCAGCTGTGACAGCGTTGGGTCTGAGAGTATGTCAACTCATGATAAAACCTAATCCTTTCAAACCTAGACCAAGCCTTTAATTTCAACCTTTCTGATGAAAAAAAAAAAAGAAAAAAAGAGATAGAAAGACCAAAACCCAAATAGGCATATAGCGGGATGTTACTGTAGGAAAGATTTCCATTTCATTTAAATGGCATCTTCAAGTACTAAAAAAAGGCATGAAGGACTTGACTCAGTAGAATGAGACAACTTCGTGTGAGGTGAAAGTTACGCCAGAATTAAATTGCAGCAAGAAGTTGGAACCAGGAGCAATGCAAGAGAAGGTGTGGAGCCAAGCCAAGGGGTTTGCCTGCAGCTTGGACCCATGGCCAAATGCTCCTACCAAAGGAAGCAGGAACCTCACCCATTCTCTAGCTGCAGGAATGCAAGACAAGGTGGCAAAACTCTCTTCAGCCATTAAGGAGTGTCTGTTGAGTTCCTGTAATCTATTTAACCATTGTCACCTTGCTTTGGTCTAGGCTTCTGAAACTGCAAAAGTCCATCCAAATGCAGCCTCCTGCAACTGCTTCTGCCTGCATGACCCACCCCATCTCTGGCTTTGACCCATGTGCCAGTTGGAGCATGTATTTGCTACTTTGGGGCCGTCCGATTTTCATGGATCTGTACGCTCAGACCCACAGTCATGACAACCCCGATGCCTTCTCCAGCTCACCTGAAATGGGAGCTGATGTTACTGCTCATTCATCTTGGCTTCCTCTGCTCTCTCGAATATTTCTGATGGTTGCTAGGCAACTATTGTTGAATACATGTATGAGGCATTAATTGTATGAGCACTTTAAAAGAGGAAAATTCTTTAAAACTGAGGACACTGCCATACCAAAAATAGGATATTTCTTTTATGAAGGGCAACACTCGTGGCTGGGAATGTTGAAGGCTGCAGTATGTCAGAGGCCAGATGAGTCATTCAGATTACTCACATGCAGCGCAGCACAAAAGCAGCATCTTAGCAGACCTGACTTTATAATAAAATTTTATTTTAAATTAAGTGCTTCGGATCTAGTTTTATCTTTTGACTGCTGTCATTGGGATATCACAGTCCACATTTTCATGAAATTAATTGTGTTGGGTCCAGCTGCTATTACAGTGTTAGAACGTAGCGAGTGTATCAGTTCAGTACCTTCTAAACTAAACATGGCACGAGCAAGTATTCCTCTTTGCTACACTTCAAAGAGATGTTGTAGTCTCACTACTGATCCTAAGTGCTCTGTGCTTCTTACCCATAAATGTGGATTTCATTTTATAGGGTCTTTTTTTCCAAAATACATTCCATTGTCATGATCAAGCTCTAAAGACAGTAAACACAGACTTCCATAAATTGACTTAAACTTCTAAACTAAGTAACTGCAAGGATTTGCAGCTAGGTAATTTTTAGGGGGGGTTGTTTTATAAAAACCCCATCTCTACCATAACTAAACATTCACAATATACATGTATTCATCTTAATTACAGGCTGCCTTTCAAAACAACCAGCACCAAAAACCCCCTGAAGAACTATCGTTTTTTGGCAAATGAGTACCACGATTATGGTTCATTGCAAAATCGGGATGCTATAAAAGAATGAGGGCAACTATACTGCTAATTTTAAACATGGTATTCTGAGCTAAGAGCTGTCCAAGACCCTGGGAACAGTCTTTTCCATTTTTCAAACTTGTGCTCTACCTCTGTGAAAGTTCGTAATGGGACACAGGCTCAACTCAGGGAAGTTCAGCTGAGGTTTGTAGACTTGAAGATGAAGGGACTTATTTAATCAGGGAAGTGAGAAGTAGAATTACGAACACCTACTTAAAGTAAACATGCCACCCCACAGCAAACAGCTGTTTTTCACTGGGAGTTCAACTTCCATTACAGTTGCAAATCCAGAGTGAAACACAGGAGGGTGATGACAGAGCTGGAAGATCACAAGTACCTCTCTGTTGAAGCAGCAGCAGTGTCTGTGAATATCACTTATGTTAGCAGGATGATCACCATTAGCATTTTCACATATTCTCTTACCCTTTCTGTGACCTGAAACTGCTGATTTCAAACAAATTCATTCTCTTCTACTATCCACTTGTTTCGTTTCTAACACCTTCTTTTTAATTAACATCTCTTTAAAGCTATTACAAAGTTAAGGTCACCAGAGATGTCTGTGAAAGACCCATCGGAGAAGACTCATGAAGTAGATACTGTAAGTCTGCAGATGATCTTGCAGTGTGTTGCCATGACATGCTACTGAGTTACTTTTTGCATTCTTCACCTGAAGAGACAGCCCTTTGCAGAAGTTACTAAAAGTGGCCTAAAATGGACCTGAAATTCTCCCTGAGCTGATCTGCTGAAGAGAGAACAGGCCAGGGATTGATCACACGCCAGAGACCAGAGCAGAGGAGCACACTGCCCAGCCAGTGCTCTGAGATAGGCAACTGCTCATGGTAGATTGAGACAGGTGAGGAGAACAAAGAGGACACAGACTACCAACAGCCACCAGTGTGGATCAGTGAAGACAGTGATGTTCAGCTCCTAACATACAGTATTTCCTCCATAATCCTGTTCCTCATTCTCCTGTCCACAAAACAGATGCAAAGCTCTGCCTTGTGTAATTAAGAGTGTAAGCAAATTTTTTGAAGGTTTGTTTTATTGTATAACGGACACAAGATCCAGCACAGTCTAGCCTTTACTGGCCCTGATGCTATAAATTACATATATTAATAAAGCTACAGTTTTTAAGGCCAGAAGGAAATAAGGAGGATATTAGCACGTTGTTTACCTTCTGCAGATACTGCCTATACAGTTGAGTGACTACTGGATGAAGACAGTATCTCTTCTTTGACTAAGGGTCCTGTCTTTTGCAAAGCAGTCTTGATTTAAAGGATTCAAGTAACAAAAAATCTATGCTACTCCTAGCTAAGTTGTTACCATGGTTAATTACCCCTCACTACATAACTGTGCCTTATTTTCAGCATTAATTTATCTGCTTCCACTTTGAAGCATGGATTCTTGCTATGTGTCTGTTTGCCAAACTACAGAAACCTCTACTGCCACAGGTTTCCCCCTTGTTGAAGTACTAACAGATTGATTGGGCCCCTTTTTCGTCTTCTCCTCTGTGCACTAACTGGAGTGACATTCTGTAATCTTTCACTTAGAAGCAAGTTTTCTGTCCCATGAACTGCTTTTTGGGCCTTTCCTTAACCCTGTCCAGTATTTGAATACGCAAAGGACAGGCATCAGAATCAGGTCCAAAGACAAAAGTAGGGAAAAACTCTTCCTGCTCTTCCATGTTCCTCTACAAGCCCAAGTAGTTCAGAATAATACATTGAAGTATTAGTAGTGCAGTTATTCCATGAACATGAACCACCCTTTTTGCAGCAAGCCATCATCATCTGACTGACTAACCCAAAATGTTAGCTCTTAGGGGGTTGATAATGATTTCCTCTAGCATTAGAGGCAGGAGTAGTAACACCTCTCTATTTCTTCTCTCTATTCCTTATTAATCCAAGAAGCAGGTCTGCTCTCCTACTCCAGTCAGTTGGTTATCTGTCATTACCCCCAAGTAACTTATGCCATTACAACCAACACAACAGCCCTGAAGAACATGGAAATGCTGTCAGATCACTAAAAGACCAAGATACACCTGCATTGAATACTGAGGCCCAAACTTCAGCTGAAATGTAAACTATCACTGCTTTGGTCACCTTTGGCCCATCACGGACAATGTATCAACTAAAAAAAAAAATCACTAAAAAGTCATAATTGCCAATGATAAGCCTACAGACAAAATCCACACCACTTCTTTTATTAAAATTTGCCTTCACTTTCAGGATTTGTGCATACAAAGAAAGTCCTAGGAAGAAACTACCAGCATCCACTGGCTATGGACACATGCAAAAAGAGACTGCTGAGGTCTCTTAAGCTATTTGTGTAAGTGATAAACTAATTGCCCTTGATCTGTTTGATCAGGTTTACAAAGATGCTGACAGGTAATGAGAACTTAAACAGTACTATTGTCAATAGAGAGGAAAAGCCCTACTCTGGATCCTCCTCAACGCCCTCACTTGATTTCAGAGAGAGAAAACTATAGCAAGAATTTTAATGACCTATTCTGCCTCTTTTCCAATTTGATTTAGAAGCAAATTCACAAAATCCCAGCCATGTGGAATTTAAATTCTGTGGAAGTCTCACCCACCAGCAATTACTACTGCAGTGTTTAAAATTTAAAAAGAAAACAAACCCAAACCTGAACAAAACACTATTTTTCAATTAATTTTCTTACTCTGATTTCTCTCCACATTACATCATCTCCCAATTACTGTGATTTTGCTGAGTGTGCCAATTTCTTAAATACACAGCTATAAAATGTATGGACTAATTGTTGAGCAGAACTGAAGAGCTATTAAAACTGCAATAGTACAGCACTTCCAATGGTAGTCTATTATTTCTACATGATTGGTTTTGTACAGTCCAACTCACGCAGTGAAACTCTTAGATAAATTAACTCCTTCGTTTTGACATAAACATCAAAGGGAGAATTAAAGGAGAACGAACGTTATTTTCTGCTGCTATTTTAGACGTATTGTTCATAACATCCATGAACATTCCTGGAAAGTTACAAATTATTTAAATTGAGAAAGCCATTTGCTGTTTTATCAAGTCCGTAATACACAAAATTCGGCTCCAGAACGATCTCATTTTCCCATTTCATGTTTCCCTGTCATCTACATGGTAGAGCATGTTTACAGAACTTTATAACTATAATATACAATTCAGTCATTTCTAAACAGCCCTGTAAGAGCAAGTCTGAAATGTACACATTTTAAAGATTACTTAGTGAACACCAAACCCTTTCCCAGCTGTTTTAAATTTTGAATTTCCCAATAAATGAATAACATACTAAAAAAGCAAACAAGATCTGACATTATTTAGTCTAAGTTTCTAAAATGGCATAACATCTGTAGCTAAAAACAATTCTGAATAACTATATTTAACTAGAGCAGTATTCTATTATTCATAGCTCATTTTCCTTACAGACTAGGGGACTTAATGTGGTGTTCAAGCATTTCAAACATTTCTTTTAATTGTTTAGTCCTTCCAAGAGCCAAACTGCTGCAAAATGGGGGAAAATGTTCACTCATATCTTTTATATATATTCATGTGACCAACCCATGATCTCAGTTAAGTGCCACAACTGTTCATTAACACACATCACAGACCCCCAGTCTGCACTGCAAGCTTTGAAACCATGCCAGAAGCAGGGGCTCAACAAATGGCACTTTGACCTTTTCACTACTAACTTCAATCTTTATTAAAATCTCTCAAACGTCAGCTCTGTCTCTCTCTTTTACCATCTTTTATGGGCTCCTCAAATACCTAATATTCATTCATTAAACGAAAAAGTTTGTTACATTCTTACATAATGATAGATTCCCCTTTCACATGCAATCGGCTTGTGAAATGCCTCTGACTGAAAAAGAGACTCTGACTCCCCCTCCCCCTGCCAAACAACTCTAAATTCAGATTGTTCACTCACTTCCAGGGAAATCAAGCATGCTGCCTAATATTAAAAAATCTCATGGCATCCAGGCAAGTTTAGCTCCGTTTTATGTTCCCCTTATTAAATTTCACCTTAGCAACACACAAAATCCTCACCCTGCTCTTTGCTTGCTTTTTCAGTTTCATGTTTGCCACTTCACTTCTTTGGTCCAAGCATTTATGGGGGGACAGAAACTGAATTTTTTTGTTCAGCAGAGTTTCAGTTCCTTACAATAGAGTCACCAAAACCAGCAATCCCATGGAGGAAAATGCAACCAGAGACAAATAGAGGCGTTGATCATTTTTATGGTGCTCAAGCATAGATTTTTGGGGGGGAGGGGGGAGGAGGGAGAGAGAGAAATAATGGTATTTTTTTTTTTCTTTTCTTTTTGCCTACCAGTAATTAAATAATTACACATTAAGAACAACAACAACAAAAAAAGAACCACAGAAAAAGTTCTCATGAGTCATTTATGTGTTTTCATTCTTTGTGTAAACTTTCTGGCACACCCTATATGCTTCACTTCTTGCTTCAAATAAGTAAGTACTGGAAAATATCACAGCATTTGGAAACAAGGGAAATGACACATTAATTCGAAGTTTACTTTGTGTAAGTTTGCATTTTGCAAATTTGAAATGCAACTTCAAGGAAACCTGAAAGTCACCTTCAACCTCTGATTTCTCCCCCCTTTCACCCACGGATTATGTAGAAGCTATAAGCTATTCATTTAAGCAGCACAGTGAAGTATCATCATTAGGTGTCTTAGTTGCCTGGGATACTCCTATCAGCCTGACCAGTAGGGAACCTGGGAAGCGTGAGCTCCAGCGGGGGGAAAAAGTAAACAGAGTAATGAGTAACAGTTACGGCTCCTTAAAATGTGTACATTAACCTCGGTATTGGGAAACTATTTGCTTTCTAGAGGCAGCACCCTCTGATTGAAATAATGATAAATATTTTGGAAATTCCACCTCAAGCCGAAATGAAATTACCCAAGTGCACTCTCGGAGAACAAAGATTTTTAGTATACCTTCAAATGAACCCAGGTAAGTTTACAAATGGCCTATACCTAAAAGACCATTAACTAAAATTACATTTGTTTTTATTGAAAGACAGCCTCAAGTGCTGACATGTAATATACGACATGTGATACATAATAATACTGTTAAACCAGTTCTGACATAATATTTCCCTAGGCATAATAACCACAAATGACTGCTTTAGTTAAGAACTAGCCAGAAACAAAATAGATCCACGTAGAAGTAGCTTTAACCATAAATACCTCAACAATATTTTATGTCACTTTGTAAAAAAGTTAAAGGAGTCCCATAATAATTAACAACAAAAACTTCATGTTCTTTACTATTGCATGGTGGTTGTGAAAGGTTATTTCATAGTCCCACAGCTGCCAATGCTGTAAATTATGCAGGCACCAAGAAGCATTAAGGAGAAATAATAGCAATTTAAACTAAGGCTGACGTAATTCATGATAAACAGTCATTGGAAAATATTACAATGTTGTCTTTTTTGAGTGGGTTTAATCAGAAGAATGTGACCATATTCTGACACAAACCACTTCACTTTTCCATTGTACGGCAATGGGGGCCTTTCCCTGGCCACAAAGGTCTCTCTTGCTCACTGCCACTGCTGAGCTCCAACACCTCAGGGATGCTGCTCATGAGGCTTGGGTTGCCAGCGGGCCCAGAGTTCTGAGACACAGTTCCAGAGTCTGAGCTGGCCTGCTGGTCCAAGGGAGGCGTGCAAACCAGGGGACAGTCAAACAAGGATGTGCTAACAAAGGCATATGAGGCAAAAGAGAAGGCTCCAGAAATGAGACCACCTGTGATGGACATGGCTCACAAATACAATGAACACAGCCCTGCTCACTTTTTGCTGAGATCACAAAACATGATTTTGGTAGCTGAATTGTAAAAGCAGCCATCAAGGGGAAGTCTTATATAGAAGGCATTAGTAATGTACATCTACAGTCATTTATTGAATGGACACCAATAAAGTGGATGCGTGTGTAATAGATGACAAAACACATGCTATGGGTTACATTTATCAGGCACAGAAGAGCAGCTCACTTGCAAACCCTCATCTGCTGGAACTACACATTAATTCTCTGTTGAATTCTGTCTGGTAAAGCATGGAAACCTGACAATACCATCACATAGTCACTAAGCCAAAAAATAAAAAGACGTTCTGGGCACACCCAGGCCCTTGACTCTGCCATGGGCACTCTCTAGAGAGAATCTCTCACCTCCTGTCCAGTGAGAGCTCCAAATCCAGAGCTATCCCAGCCCAGGCCATACTGGGCACCCCATGGCTCACAACCCTGATGTTTCTCAAGCAGCTGGGTCATGGCTTCACGCAGTCACTGCAGGCACGTGGCATAAGCCCCCTGTCTCCAAGACTGCCACCCAAGGGCATCTGAAGAACTAAGGAGCCACACCAAATTCCCAAGTGCCCTCCCATGGGAGCAGTCCTCTGGGGCAGCTCCCCTGCTCCTCTGTGCAGAGCTGACAGCCACAACCAGCCCTGGCTGAGAAGGGACACCAGGGGCCCAGGAATGTGCAGAAGCAGCTCTTCAAGCAGTACCTGCCCTTCCACTCAACATCTGCTGCCTTCCTGAGGGCAGCAGGAACACGCAACCCAAATAAAATCAATGTTCTCCATCGAGGAGTTTTGATTATATAGTGAAAAATAATCTGTCTTACTATTTATCCAGGTTAAAACTACAGTTGCTAATCAAAATGCACTAAAAAACCAGAAAGGTGTAGAAGCTAACAGCATTTGTTTCCATTGAAGTTCTTGCAGACGGGAAGGTATTTTATCTTACTTTACTACACATTTCTTATGTTCACTTAACAGCTTGCTGTTAACATTGGGTGAGATTCTGCCTTTGGTGAAAATCTTGAGTAACAGCCACAGAAGTGCATCGAGTTATGCTGGATTTACGCCACTAAGGAAGGCAGAATGTGACCCCTTATCAGTGCCTTTTTGCTTTGAGTATACAAATATTTTATGCATTTCAATGAGTGACAGAATGCAAAACTTGCAAATATTTATTTTTAGATGTATGGGGGAAAAGCAATTAGAGCTAAAAATGTTAAGAATGAAGAAATCACTTAACAGAAGCAATTATGTTGGGCACATAAACAGCTCTGCCTTCAGACATTTTATTCAAATGCTGCAAAGCACACTAGAAAATATCAATTGTTTTAAAAAAAACCTCCAAGTATTTTTTCACAACTGAAAAATCAATCATTATAAACAACATCTGGGGATCATTAATATCTTGCTCTACAGTTGAATTAACAAAATAAGGAAGAAATCTGACCAGAATGCAGAACATTTCCAGATTCACTTTCTCAAGCTAAAAGCTTGTATTTGCAGAGGTGGGGTGGAGGGAAGAGGAAATGTACATTTATCTATATTGTATATAGCACTATTATGCATTAATCACTACTTCCCCTCCAGCTATGTCCTGTTTTTGTTTTCAGAGACCTAAAATTTGAAATATTTTGCTAAGCCACCCTGCCCAAGACCTTGGGAAAAATTTACATATTTTTCAGACTGTTGGAGATGCCACCGTAAAGCTCCATCTAAGGAGCTCCCAGTGTCCATGTTAATAAAAAGTCTCCATACTCCTCCTATTGCAGTTCTAAATGGTTTAAACATTCCAGCCGTTGCAGAGGCGCACTAACACCAACCCCACTTTAATACCACATCTGTATTAAAACAAAGAAGGCCAAAGCATCCATATGGAGACTTCAGGTTTTTCTGAATTTCACTGATATAAATGATCCTGCAGGTAGCCAAAACAAACAACAGCAATAATGCTGATACTTTACAACAGCTGAAAAACTTTAAAAAAATACCCAGTCAGCCCAAGTGCAATTTTTGCACTGAAGCTAGTTTAAAAAAGAAAAGCCAACTTTGACTCTTTGACTCACACAAATAAAATAAGTCACCAACAGAAAAACTGTATTTCATTTAGACTGAAAACATTCTTCCGTCTTTTTCTTGTTGTTGTTGTTTGTTGTAAAGACTCATTCCCTGCCAAGGTTTTATTTTGTTATGTTTTTCCCCCAAACAACTGATTTTATCTGTGAGTCACAAACTTCTGTAAACTAAGATGCATAATGAGAGCAAAGACCAAATTTCAGCTCTACCAGGAATAATGGTACCGCCCTATACCCTGAAGTCACCAGCTCTCATGCCACAGAATTTTTCCGGCACACGACGCATCCCTAAAAAGTCCTTTCTCCTTCATAATGCTGCTCTTCCATGGCTTCCCTGGCCAATGACAAGAAGGGTAACTCTTTCTGAAATTGCTGGCTCAGAAACTCCAGCAGCTGGGAGGACTGGTAAAGTCACCCCTCATTCCCAACCCCTCCCTGCCAGCCCTGGAAGTGAGACAAACTGCCTTCTTCATTGTTTTACAGGGAGAGATGAGCTGTTGAAGGTTTTGAGGTTTGCATTTTAATGTAGATAACTTTTCCCCTAGCAAGCAATATATCTTTAAGTTTGGTTTGGGGGATGGGGAGAGGAGATAAGTGGGGCCTGCAATGCCCTTTTGCACGTTTTTTTTTTCAATGAGCAGTTTCCCTCTGCATTGCTCATGTTATGGCTAAATGAAGACAGTTAATTTTTCAGAGAAAAAATTGTATTTTTACCATAGTAAGTTGTAGGTCATACTTTTTGGTATGAAATGTTTCATAGAAAAATTGGGTTTTACATGCAACCCCAAAACCTTCTTTTGGGCATGAACATGTGTTTACAGTACTCCAGGGACCAAATAGATTGTTTAATGGCATATTGGACCCAGTATGCTGTAAAAATAATCCAGATGGATTTAAAATTTACCAAACAGATTTTGAAAATTGAGAAGAAATAAGGTATTCAGTTTCCTCTCACACTCCTGTTTATAGAAAAAGCAAGCCCATCCTCACAGAATGAAAGACAGCCTTTGGATTCATCTTCAGCAAGACAGAATTTATAACATTTATCTAGCAAAGCACCATGATAAATCCTTCTGTGTGAGATTTTTACCTGGTGAAGCTGATGGAGCTGAAACTCACCATCACCCAGACCACAGCTGGATGACAGAAGGGTCCTGGCTCATTGATGTGCCCTGGAAGTCACTCCATGCCATGGAGCTGGCACAAGCCTGGCAATTGAAGTCAACTTTTTTGAACAAGCAAACACAGAGGACATGTGCTGCTCTAGCAACAAGTGGACATTGATTTATGCCCAGTGACCTTCAGATACACCTTCTGGACACTCACAGGCAGCTTTGCCTCCAGTTAGACCACTTTGGTCTATAATGAAAATTATTAGAAACCTAATTTTTTCATTCCCTCTCTCTCGCAGCAAATATGACCACACAGCACATGCCAGTAAATGATATGCATTTACAAAAGTTATTCAGTAACAGTAACCCCAGAGGCTGATAAATGAAAAAGATTTTGAAAAAATGTCTCAAGCTGAAGAGAAATGAACTGTTCATTTTCATTGCTCATATTCATTTCATTATCCACCTGGACTGCTTCATGCTGGTGAGGACCTCTAATTGCTCTTACTTCAGGAGAGGGATACGTGTGCAGTTTGACTGCAGTCATAGCCAGGAACTTGGGCTATCCAGACATCCAAGCAAGGTTTATGTCTTTTGCTTTCTGAACAGAAGCAAGCTCTTGAGCCTATTTGCATTCTGGAGGGGAACCCTCCAAGGCAGTTGGATTAACTAATCAGTGGTTATATCAACAAGAATGGGAACAGAAGGCTTCCCACTCACAGCAATCCTTCCTCTGTAAATGTAGAGCAAGTCCTACAGTGGCAGGCTGCAGAGAAATACACACAAATGTTTGAGCCTTCCAGCTGCTGAGCCCATTCCTCCAGCAGCCTCCTAGACGGGATGCTATGGCACACTGAACCAAACCAGAGGAGAATCAGAAGGGGACTGTGCAAGAAAATTGGTCCTAAATATTCCTGTCCAAACCACCTGGGCACGTGCCATGCAGCAGTGGACACACAGGGTGGAGACAAGCACAGGTAGTTGTGGTGTTGGCAGCACCTGTGGCAGCCCAGGCTGGAGCTGGAGGAGAAGCTTAACACAGCCTGAGCCTCAGAGGCTCTATGGAAACACAGAACATCCACACAGGACTGCCCAAAGCCTTTCTGCATCCCTTCTGGCCATACCTGTGGGAGCTCACAGACACCCTCTACATACATCATCTGCTTTTAAAAGTCCCACACCAAAACAACGTTATTTACTGTCAACAAAACTTAATTCCTCTTCCTCATTTCCTGCTTGATTTATTTAAACCCTACAGAAGAGGGAGAAAGAGGGAAGGACTATGAGAATAAGTCAGAGCTCAACGTTTTTTTTTTTGTTATAAATTTATAAAGAAAGGAGAGAGAATATTTCCAGGAAAAACATTATGGTCTGGAAAATTAAAACTGCCTAACAAGGACAACAGCTTACATGCTGGGGGTTCCTTGTAAAGGTGTTTCTGGTGTCTCATTTATGACATGCTGTATCTGTTGCAAAATACTCCAACATACCAGAGAATGTGTAAGACTTGCCTCAAAAGCAATGCTTCTGTAGAAGACTTGGCATCCACATGAGAAAAACAGTGCTCCAGTGCTTCCCACATAAAGACATCAGCAGAATGTATTTCCCAAATTTTGTATTTGCTTTAGAGTTAGAAGAATGTCAGGTAAAAATGACGATATTCACACTCCTATCTTGTTCCTTTTGCACGCTTATTTCATTTGCAAGGTAAGAGAGTGGCAAACCCTTCAAATTAAATGTGTCTGGATCTCCTTATAGACACCTTTTCAGAATTTAGTCACCATTTCTGTAACCTGGTATCCCCTCAGATTTGCCTGATAAATACCAGTGCCTTAGAGTAATCTATTTATCTACTGTACCACCCTGCCTCTGTTTAGCCTTAGCAGTCATCACTTTCCACATGTGACATCAATCTACACGGTATCAATGTAAACTGTTTGTATAATGAAGCGTTGTACATTTTATTGTCCTGCCAGCAAAGAAAAGGATTAACTAGTACTTTGCCTGTTGTCTTCAACATAGGTAGCATAATTGACACCATACATTTTGCAATACAGATATGGAACCACACACTGGCCAGTTTTTTCTTCTGAAAACAGCAGGGTTTGCAAGTTTTTACATCATTATTTTCAAATACTTTTAAACAGTGTTTTTTGGGGATTTTTTGTGGCTTTTTTTTTAATACGGATGTTTAAAAAATCTGCGTGTTAAACCAAACTAATTTTTAAATACACATTATTAATTTCTACGGCTAAGATTTCAGTGGCTCTGGTTGATAATGAGATAATTGCCTCTCAAAGGTCAAGAGAATGGCATACTTTGCTTTCAGAGGCTCAACAAAGCACTTGCTATGGTTCACTAAGCGTAGTTTCTGCATCACTCCACATCTCTTTGATTCATCTATTCCTAATATTCCATGATACACTTGCATTATGGATCCAACTATTTCAACAAACCTGTAATCAAGGAATGACCCTGAATAAAATACTCTACAGAAAGCAGATGGTAGGCTCATGAAACGCCTTCAAGCCTAAAATAACCTTTCCCATATAAAAAAGAGAGTCAATTACAACTGAACTTTATATTCTGAGCTTGAGCTCAGAGTAAATAAAAACCAACATGATACTATTATGTCATTGGACCAAACTTCCAGGGCATTTAATTCATTTATTTCACCACCCCCTAAGAGCAACCAGCACTTTTATTCATAGTTCATTCAAAGCCTGTGATTTTTTGTGTGAGCGTGAGCAGACTTGACAGTTTGGGCCTGATTCTGAAAAATCTTGACAGCACAAAACTAAAACTACTCCCAGCAGTCATGTGCTCCAGTGACAACACCATGTGAGTAAGGATCTCATCTGCCTTTTGGGAATGGAGTAGCACAGCAGCAGAGGAGCACTCACTACCTTACAAAATGCTCCAACGCCACTGGATGAGTCAGGGTTTCTCTGCTGACACAACAATGCCTGAGCTGGGCACCAAGCTCAAAGCCAGTGTGCTAGACTTCAGAAAAACAGCTAAGTGACTCTTCCATCAGAAACATTCACTCTCACTCTCATTATTAAATGTTTAAGGGCATCAGCAGAATTTTTTTCTGTAAGAGACCACAGGAGCTTCCTTGGAGACGTGTGGGGGTCTCGGAAACAAAGGTGTAATTCTGCACACTGCTAAAGAAACTACACTAGACCCATTACTGAATGTCTACACAACATGCATTCCACCACATATTCAAAGCACATCTGCTGTCATTGGGATGATCTTACACCAAAAAACCCCTGTGTGAAATCACCTGGTTGCTATCAGGTGTCAAATCCTGCAGTCCTTTGCCCCAGCTCTAAGGGGCTGTGTACTCCTTTAGAGCTGCAGAGTATTCTCTGTGCCTTTTGAATTAAGAGGTCGCCTCCCAGAAGTCTCTCTGCACTCATAAAATCAAGCTCCTAGCAGTGGCAAAGCCCATGTTGAACAAGTCCACATTTCAGAAGTTCCATTCGGATGACCAGAAACACACCAGCTACACTGACACTCGTACAGGGCCCCGGGAGCACGGCTGACAAGTGCTCTCCAACAGCAATGGGGTGTGCCAGGACTCTCCCCTATTTTGCATTTTTTAGCATATTGCACCAACAACGTCTTCAAAAAACTAACACACACTGTAAAGCTTCTGGAAGACAGGCTATATGCGAATGGTTAAGGCAGATGAACTTCAAACCCAGGCAAGGTATTCCTTCACTCAGATCAAGTCACTGTGCTACACTCTACCCATGTAACATTATCTTTGATTGTGAACTCAAGTTGCAATATTGAGATCACCAGTGGCTAGAAACCTTTAGTCTTAGAGAAGAAAGAGCATATTTGGTACTGAACATTTCAATCACAAATAGCACTGGTTCACTTCAAAGGAGTCACATCTTCCCTTTGGAAATCAGTGGACACTTAAAAGAAGAAAAATGTCTTTACTTGTGAGAAAAAGAAAATAGCTGTAATGGGACTTACCAAACTCATCACATATACTTTCGTTTTCTATTAGGGTAGGATGATCAAATGTATCCCGACAATAGAAGATTTGGGGGTTCTTGCTTGTTACTGCAATGCCTCCAAGGGCTAAAACAAACTGGTCTGTCAGTATTGAAGAGGGCTTGTCCTGAATGCGCTTTAGCATGGAACGGTATCGACAGTACTGTGGGTAGCTGAGAATTAAAAGGTTTGAATCTTCGTCATCCTCACCTGGAAGAACAGAAAAAAATACTCTTAGTATATCAGAAAAATACAAAACAAGAACTGTAACTAAAGCATTTCAGAAAAATTCATTTTTCTGCAGTAAGTTTGCTTTTCTCAAGACCCAACTTTTATAGCACAGTGGTCTGAAAAGAAAGGTTAAAACCAGAAATTTAAAGAAAGTTTATTGAAATAGGTTATTTTCTGCCTTTCTGTTCAGTTTTCCCATACCCACTACCAAGGACTACCTGGATGAGCAAGAAAACACTGCTCTGCAGAAGTTGGCCAAGGGCCTGAATCAAAGCGTTCTCCATACTTTGCCAATTTGGCTGCTTCAACAGAAATATTATCTGTAATATTTACTCAGTTCCCCATATACCTTTACTACACTCATGTTTACATCAGCTAACATCTTTTAAAAATAATAATATACAAGCCTCAGAACATACATTTATTACCTCTCCTTGGAAGCACCTGATACTGGTAACTACCAAAGGACCTCTGGGCCAGGGGAGGTGGGCTGATCCGACCTGGTCACTGTCACTAAACCCCAAGAGGTGGAAGCAACTTTCTTCACATTAACTGCAAATGCAGCAGGACTCAAAGTCCTACAGAGCACAACAAGCAAATGAATTTTCAAACAGCTTGTGCTGCTGGGCTCAAAATGTAAAGCAATCTAGATCTCAGAGCTTTCCATTCCTCTATGGTTTAGATGATATCACATATGAAGGTAGCAGATTTTGAAATATCACAATCAAGTGTCATCATATAACCAGAAGGAAACCTAAGAGAGAGGGAAAAAAAACCTCTACTAGGGATACAAACATGAGAAATTACTCATTTGCAGCTACGCAGCCAGTACTCAACAGCACCTCTTTTTCTGCTCATTTGTCTCCTCAGGTATGTAACAGAACATGGCTTTCCAGGCATGCCAATGAAGACAAAGCAACAGCATTCACTTCACATTTCCTGCTGTACTCTGATTAGTGAATAACTCAGCTATTTCTTCTGCCAGAGACAAAAGGTCTACTATTTAATCCCATTGCCAATACTGAAATCATCATTCTTACTCCTAAAGTAAAAATCACTTCAGACATTGAAAGAAAAGTCAGATCAGTTCTCCCCAACTAAACACGATGGCACAACTCATCTAGATTCAAGTGAGGCAATGGAAATGTTGACACATAAAAGGCTAAATTTTAAGAAGTCTCTGGAAGCAGATCTATCACCTAGAATGTCATCACTGCAGATGAATGCAATGTGGTAAAAAAAAATCAACGCGACAGACGGACTTGCGAAGCACCGTCTTTGCTAGCATAGCTCCTGAAAGTTATCACTTTTAAAAACTCAGAACTCTCACCACTATCCTGGCATAGGTGAGGAGATAAAACTATTTGGTATTGAAAAAAAAAAAAAAAGAAAAAGAAAAAAACAAATCAAGAGTAATACAGTTTAGTAAATAGCACTGACATTACTTTTCTAAGAAAATAAAATTGATGGCCCTAAAACCTCTTTTGGTCAATAACTATGTGGTCATGCTTTTTTTTTTGTTTCAACAAGTATCCCATAAGCCTACACAACAGCACGATTGAGCCAATTGCTCCTGGGAATAAGGCTCTCTCTTCTTTATTAGGAAACTCTAAAAATCAGATCAGGAAAACTGTTCTAGGAATTAACAAGCACATGATCTGTCCTTTAGCTCCTTGGAGAGTTTCACAAACGCCTGTTTGACGGTTATTACTACTTTATACCTTTGTGTAGATAGCGGTGAGCTGAATCTGTTGATCTGACAGCACTTTTCTTATGCCAGGATGTGGTCAGCTTTTTAAACAGGGTGTATATAAATGTATGTCCCACGTGCCTTTGTAGTAAACCATTAGTTTCTAGACAAATGTGCTGCAAGTCCCTGCGCAGAACTACACAAACTTTGTACCCCTGACAACTGACGACTTAACTCAAACCCCCTGGCATAAATTAAAACTAAGTAATTTTTACAGGATCACTTTCATATATGCTTGTGCAATTCCAATGAGTACTTTGTGATGCATTTGTTTCCTTTCCTTTTTTACTCCAGGCTCAATAGATACGTCTAAGAATGAACAAAGGCTGAATAAACTGAAAATTTGTTTAGTGAAAGACAAACACAGTGTTCCTGGAACAAAGATTTTTTCCTCAACCACGCCCACATGAGAAAAGAGAAATCAAAGCAGACCAATCCCTAATAAAATGCAAGACCGAAGAAGAACTATTATTTGCTTTTATCAAAATCTCACATGTGCCATTTAATGGTGGACTTAGTGAATATTGCAAGTATTTTTCAGAAATACGATCAGAAAGAGTTTACTCTTAGGAGAAGCAAAGTTCAAAATGCAGAACACATTCCATTAAAATTAAGAAAAACAACATTCCTTCTAAAAACACATAACTGAGATATTAGGAAACCAAGATGCTGTATTTCTGAGTTTCATTTTAGCTTCAACAGACAGAACATGGTAAAAGATAATACCTACAGTATTCTGCCTGTGAGGCTCAACTGAAATTACTCTAATCCTATGCTTATATCATAATTGTGTGGTTTAATAACCCCCTCCGATGTCAACTTTTCATTTATTTTTATATTTCAAGGCTGAAAACAGAGAAACTGTAATTAGGAAGCAAGGTTCCACACTGCCTTCCTTCCGAGCACTGCCTGCTATCTCCAGAGTTGTAATCCAACAGTTTCCTTTGTAAGGGGTAAAGAGAGCTGGGATTTGGCACAGCCTGGCATTTATGTTGGATTACATGTTCTTCAATTTGTCTTTGTAAGTAAGAGATGCATGAAATGCCAAACACAATGAATCTATGCAAGAACTGACTTTTCAAATCAGCACCACCATTTTTAATATGTAAGGCAAGACAATTAAATGCCCCAAAAGAAAAAAAAAATAAAGCCTGTTAAAAGGACAAATTCCTAACAAATCCATCTAGAGCCAGAACTATTTACAGAGAGAGCAGAGAAAAAAAATGTAACATGCTTTTTGTCTGCTTGTTTCAAAAACATCAGCCTATAATGTTATTGCTAACTGCCATAATCTACCCTCAACATCAGTAAGCATTATTTCTCTTTAAAAAGACCTTCACACCAGGATTTTATAGAGCTAGATGGAAAAACTATGCATGTTCCTTCCTGTACCTAATTACCTCAACTGGAAAAGCTGCCAAGTATTTTGCCCTTTAGTTCTTTTAATCGTATTAGTGCAAATGCATTTGGATGCCAACAGAAACAAACATTTTAAGATTTTTGCTTAAAAGATTCCAAATATGTATGAGGCTGGTGCTATGAAAGCACACTCCACTCCTTCCCAGAAGCACAGAGTTATTCTTGCAGAAGAAATATGAATTCGTGCCTCTTGTAAGACTAAATGTCTAGTTTCGACCCAATTTAAGTAAAATAATGTCAATATGAACTGCTCTCACAATGATTTATGCTACCTTCTGTTACTTTATTACATTAGACATTCCTTTCTCTAAGCTTTATACTTTTTGCCGTCCTCCTAGCAACCACATAAAGGCTGAGCACCAACTTTACGCGCCTGGCACCCTTCCAGGCTCGACTGTTATTGATAATTATATTGAAGTTTCAATTTAATTGCTATTCTGTTGTGACACAGAGTATTTTTTGTAATTAGGCTGTTCCCATTTTCTGTCCATTCATTTTTTGTATTACTGAAAATGACTTTTTCGTCCCCCCCTCCCCCTCCCCGAAAACACAAGCAGAACAATGATACAGATAAGGAGGCTGTACATCTGTTACTATCATTAACAACTCAGTAACGTGAAGGGAAGAAAAAAAAATTTAAAGAGGAAAAAAATAGTGAATATCATTTCTCAGAAGGTAAATTTCTTTTCAGTTTAAGTGCTCTTTTTCTTCTTACAGTTACTCAATGATTTCCTGTTC
>VXBB01023152.1:204393-225477 GCA_013399915.1 Illadopsis cleaveri
AAAAAAAAAAAAAAAAAAAAAAAAAAAAAAAAAAAAAAAAAAAAAAAAAAAAAAAAAAAAAAAAAAAAAAAAAAAAAGGAAAGAAAAGAAAAGAAAAAAAAAAGAAAAAAAAGAAGAAAAAAAGAATCCTTTAAAAAGGTACTCCAAGATTATTCCAAAAACTGCTAGGCAAACAATATGTTAAAGAATAGTACAATAGCTAATTTCCTTTAGTGTTTCTATCTCTAACCAGATCATATCCTTATCATGGCAAGCTGGAACATTAAACTCGCTAGTTTGTGGAATCAAAACACAAGAGTGCTTCATATTACATTATAGAAAAACGAGCCATTCCCTACAAACAAGGTCAGATTTCTGGAATGCCAAAGGTCTACATTTAAACAGAGACGGGAGGAGGGGAGGTTTTGCCTGCTCCACTTGCTAAAAAACAGTGGGAAACTACACTAGCAATTCAAATTTGTTTTAATAGTGAAAACGGTAGAGGGAGAGCAAGAAGTCTCTTCAGAATTGATACTTAAATTAAGTATGATCTTTATTGTTTCATTACAGTGGCATAGCCAAATAATGACTTTGTGTTACTGTACAAATAATGCCGGATCCTCATTTTCTAATGGAAATAATTACTCTATTCTATCATTTTCTGCTTATCATCAACCTACACCCCCTTCCTGTGTAGGCAATGGGTTGTGGTATGTTTGGGGCTAGATTAAAAGAAGTTTCAGATTTTCTCCTGTTTTTAAAGGCCATACCAAGGAGGCATATTTTGACTCAAAAGCGGCTTTAAGAATGGAGCTATAAATATTCTCGTGTTGTACTTCATGAAATTCAATCCGTCATGATGGATATTTTTGTTGTAACATTATTACATGCCTAAATTCAATTGTATAATTGGATAGGGCCAGAAACAATAAGCTGGCATTGCTTTGTTCCAGCATACTACAGATTTAAAATACCTGTAATCATAAATCAACATAATTATTTGAAGTTCTGTCACGAAGCAGAACAGGAAAAGAAAAACTAAAATAAACTAGCTGCTAAAGAATTTCATTTTACTTTCTCGAGACTGAAATATTTTACTGCCATTGAGCCTTACCACCACTACAACTGGGAAAGTTTTTTCTCCTTTCCAGTTGCCTTGAAAGGCACCTCCTCCACAAAGATTTCACCTTCTTACAGCTTTCTAACACAACTGGCAGAGCTCCACTGAGGAATCCCGCAATTCCACAGTACGAAGGATGTGCCTGCATTGGGACCAGGGTACCAGGGAGCCAGGCTGAGAGAGACAAAGCATCCCAAGCTCTCCACAGCCAGCCAAATGCCTGGTGGGACAGGGGCCATCACTTCTAGGGCAGCCTGTCCAGCTAGAAGCTCTAGGGGGAGACAGCTGAAGTCCCTCCTTCCAGTGGAAGCAAAGCGACCGAGCATTTTTTGTCCCACCATGTTAGGTATTCTGCTACTTATGCACACAAAATAATTTAGTAACTCCTCCCCAGCCTCTCTGCACTTACCACTGTCAGGATCAAAACTAACTGGCCCTTTCTTCTCCTTTTCTACCTCTAGCACACAAAAGTGAGAGCTGGGGAGTAGCTTTGATGGATGGCCCCTAGATGTGACGAGAGTCTGTTTCTTGTTGGTTTATTTTTAATTATTGCTAAGCAACTGCCACTGGGAGCTGGGCCTCAGGAGATCACTGCCTAGCTAAGGCAGAAGACCAAGCAGACGTGAGCACACGTGTAGGAAAACACCAGGAGATGCTTTGGGATGGACTGCATTGTGTTACTGGGAGAGGCAAAAGCACTGATGGTGGCTGAAGAGTTTCTTCCCTCACCTACAGTTACACAACCATTTTTCAAATCTCATCTCCACCTACCTTCCAGCCATGCAGGGCTTCATGCTTACTGGAGGCACTGGGCTACAGCATAACTGAAGTTAATATTAAAACATGGATTCCTCCTACAGCTTCCCTGAAAAAAAACACTGCATTCACAGGGATGGAGGTCTCCCAACAATCTCCTTGTTCTGTTTCTCTTGCTGCTATTACAGGTTTTTTTTAAATCCTTTTCCTTCCTTCTTTCTCTTTTGATCTTTGTAGGTCTCGAACTATGTATTTTATTACTTCTGATACTTAAGTGAAGAATGTTAAGCCTTTCAAAATACACTCTTTTGGCCAAGTGCTTTATGAGTACTGGAGCTCAGCAGCAAATACAGTTGCATGCACACACACCAAGAGATACGTGCAGTTTCATTGGAGATGACTACGTAGTCATCAGCATATGTCTGTGTAATCACCTTCTGTTTGTGTATACATACAGAATAAATTACACAATTACTGTAACATGATTAAAAAACCTACTTTCTCAAATTCTCAACTTTTACTCTCACACATTTTGACATCAAACGAAATGTAGTTGAAAACAGGTAAGACCTAGATTTCCTTGGTCAAAGAATACAGGAAAGAAATATCCTTTTCTTTCAGTATATCTGGAAGAAGCAAAAAAGGGTGAACAAACACATCAGGGAGGGGGAAGGCAAGTCAACTCCAGCTCAGCAAGAATTTCCAAGATAAAAAAAACAACATAAATAAAAAGAGGAGATATAAATAGATGATGTGAACAATTCTTGAGAACAAAAAAGCATTTGATATCATCAGAGTTGGTGTCACAGGGTGGTTATTAACTGGCATAAACATGCATTTTCAGTCCCACTGAGTCACCCAGAAAAGCTGGCTCTCAAATAATGAGGCTGATGGAGCCTGACATGCAGTTCTACTTTTTTTTACTCCAACTTGGAACTGTTGCACAATTACGATACAGTACGTCAGGATCTCATAAACAGAACTGAGAAAGGGAAAGAAAGCAATTTTTTCCCCTACAAGTCAGGTTCAGTGTTTTTGCCTATTAAAGTAACCAAATATGTTTCTCTCTGAAATCAAAGCCAAAAGGCAGCATGCCAGACACAGTTAACAGATAAATCAATGTTCCTGAAGGGCGGGCTTTTTTGTTTTGGGGGGTTTCTGCCTGACAACAATCTTGTGGTGAGCAAACAGAACACCCACCACACATCTTGTCAATCTACTCACATGAAATAGGGAAGGAAATGCAAATACTTTTGAAGACCTAGGCACTGTTTGGAAAAACTTCATGTTCTAACCTCCCTGTCAAAGGTCACGGTTCTCAAAACCATGAAGTCTGCAGCTATTGTAAAGCCCACCTCATATAATGTGTAATTACAGCTAATTTATCACTAAGGTCATTGCATACTATCTGGGAGTTTGTAAACAAGAATGAATCACAGATTTTATTTCTGTGTCCCTTTCAAACTGGAAGACCTAACAGTTTTCTGCTCCAACATACAAAATAGTATTGCTTCTATAAACCTACTGAGATCACCTTGCCAGCAGTTTCCATTTAATTAAACTGACAGCAAAACAAGGCCTTTGCTAATGTGATCCAGACCAGTTTGCCTTCAATGTAAATTCTCAGGCATGAAATTACATCTGAAACAGATACAGTGATCCATCTATATCTTAGTCATGAGTTTAATCTATACTAAAATAACATTTTCTTTGTCCATATTGAAGTCTGTTTTAGTGATCCTTTCTTCTTTTCGCAGTTGAAGTTCAGGGAATTATTCAACTTCCATTCACCTTACAGTCAATTCTGAATTGTCTTCTCGTCTGTAATTTACACATTCACTATTGGTTTCTAGGTCATGGGTAGCAAAATGATCTCACATGTGAGAAACCAGATTCCGGACCTACTTCGAACTTTCACTTTCTGGAAATGAAATAGACTGTGGCACTATAGAAGTACTTCACAGGCACTTAAAGCAGCCTGAGTTGCATTAAGCTAACAGCCCGCCCTTTCACACAGATCCTTGATCAACTGGCTGTAAAGCAGAAAACTGATGAGATTTATAGGTACCTTCAATAAAATGGAGGTGGGGTTGTTTGTTTGTTTAATGACCCGTAACATTTCACTCTCATCTAATAGTTCTCATCAGTACTCAACTGATGCAGTAATTCTTACAATACCCAGGAAGAACAGAATATGCAAAAGAATAGTTACTGCACAGCAGCCACAGTGTTCATGATGAGCAACTGAATAAACTGCAGGGTGCATTTATACCAGATGCAAGTGAGATGGAAATTTCTGGGAGATGCCAAACATTTTGTTCCTGGCCCGTGAGCTGCCTCCTCCTGCACCAGCATGAGGACAAGCCCAAGGATGCTAAACACCCCTTGCAATTCAAGCCTACAATATCAGAGGGTGTGAAAACAGGAAGGAATGGTATCCAGAAAGCAAAATCTGAAAAAATCACAGTTAGTAGGGAAAGGGCAAATTACCAATCTTTCTTACTAAAGCCAGAGTGTGCCACAGCAAGGTCTTCAGTGTGACTATCTATGGCAGTTAAAGAATGACTGAAATAATGCTGCCCCAAACTCCTAACCTCACAGTCAAGTCTTGCAACAGTACTGGAGAAGCTGCTCTTTTTGCTGCTCAGTGGATTCCTGACACTGGCAGAGCACATCACCTGAGCTCTGCTGTGCCGGCCTCCAAGCTCAATGGGAATTACACAGCACTGAGCCAGCAACACAGAATGACAAACCAGGACATTTATTCTGAGACACTACAGCAGGAAGGCCTAAGCTTCAGAGTGCCTAGCAGTGACTGTCACCTCAACATTTTGATCCTGGAAAAGAAAAATCAACTGTATTACGTGCAACTGCACTTCTGATACCAGCTATGTAGGTAAACTAATTGAAAAGAAAAGCTTGAAGCCATTCTGAAGACAGATTCTGGCTGAAGTTTTAGCACCAAATGAAAACTGAGGATCCACTCTGGTATAAATCTGGTCTCCATGTCCAGGCTTCCAGGGTTTCCTGACTTTGGAGTCAGCAATCATTGGCATGGACCTGGAGTCACTTTACCAGGTGAAAGGGAATGCTCCTCCAAGAAGCCTTGCTCCCTATTTTCATTTGGGCAACCTGGCTAGTGAACTGTCTGAGAAATGGATGTGGTGAGAAATTCTTATGGACAGCTGGGGCAAAGATCTCAAGGAGGCACACACAGAATTGTCGCACGTGCAACCCGTACAGACATGCTCTGAGAGAAAAGGGGCACAATGGAAACTGGAATCCCATTTTTTCTATGCCTGCCATCCCATTCTGTCATGTCTTGATAACTTTCAGTGATGAAGACAAAGTGCCCTGCCAGCCCCACTGAGCTTGAGGCACTCCTCGCACCACCTGAAACAAGGGCTTGTTCCCTGAGATCTTGTGCTGCAGCTGGAGATGCTACAACCATAAGAAGCATAAGTAATACAGTGGACCAAACCACTGTAGTAACCAGAGAAAACTGAACCACAGTTTATTTTCCAAGTTTCTACCCACCCAAACAAACATTTGCAAAACTTTTGTTACTTGCCCAACTAAAAACATCTGCTGCACAAGATGTGTTACATGACTAAGTAGGAAATCTGCCACATGTCCAGCAAGGTACAAACAATGCTTTCAGTATGTTTTTACAGCCTGGGCAATATAATTTCCAAGCACTGTTGGCACAGTCTTCCTCTTCATATAAGAACTTTAATTGCACTGTTCTCCTAAAAAGTAGAAAATTAAGTGCTTTCTTAAGAAAACCAGCCATATACTAAGCAGTCTGACATTCTTAAGAAAAAATAAGAAAATTTGATTTTGCAGCAGAAGACAATGGTCGGACATTAGCATGATCAGAAATAATTACAAGTCCTTCTGGCAACAGCTTTTCTGCTTCACTGTTCATCAAAGTCCTCTGTTTCAGAACACTTAACAAATATTCTCAGAGTAAATGTACATAAACCTTTTCTGGTTGGTAGACCGACTTGATCTACAAGGTGATGAGGGAAAAAGGGTCTGACAGAGGACAGCAGCCTCTCTTCATCTATGGTTGTTAAGAACTACCTCTCTGTGCTTTCCTAAGCCACCAGAAAAGGCAAAGAGGTACTGCTCTGTGCAAACACCATACACAACTGGCCAGAGATGAGGGAATCACTTTTCAGGTTTACTTACATGAATTTGCTGATAAATCTGATCAGTCATAGTCTCTCAAATAGCCAGGGAAACCACTAATAGTTTCTTCTGCAGAGGGTGAAAAATGCTCCTATTCCATTTGTGCAAATATGCTGGGCTCACATTATCAAACACATGAATTCCTGTCCACACTCTCTCCGTCTCCCCTGCAGATCCTGCCATCAAAACAGCAGGGAAAAAACTGGCCTCATTTCCTGTATATTTCACATAGACCTAAACATTCTTAAGTATGTTGTCAGGGCATATATTTTAAGGCTGTTATGCTCACATCTGATCTCCTACTCTATGCTTTTAAGATATTAAATAGGCTTTACTCAATAAATCAAATGTTTTGTGCCTTAGAATCACATGGTATCTGAAGTCACCAAAGCCTAAGTCCTTCACCATTTGCATTCACTACATGCAAGTCAGAGGGCTCAGGTCTGAAAACAGAGTAAAATATGAGCACCAAGTCTCCCTGCAGAGAAGGCTAACAAAAATCCCAGTGGTGAGGTAGAGAAGCTGCCCTTATTGCTGTCTCCAACCATCCTCACTCCAGCTCCTATCCAGCTTTGCACCACCTCTTTCTTACTCCATCATGAGAGGATCAAAGCTGGAAGTCACAGTGGAGTACAGGCTCAGCACTCTCGTCCTCAGCGTCCCAGGCTAGTCTGAAACCTGCAGAAATGAGCACTGACCTCCCAAAACCCAAGTGGGATGATTATCCTAGAGCCTCTTTCCTGTTGAGGGCTCTAATAGCTGAGTAGGAAAAACAAAACAACTTACTCTCCAAGTCTTTCACAAAGGCAGACAGGGCCTGATTTCCCTGCCTCTCACACTGCTGCAGGATGTTTCTGAACACCACAGCAGCAAGCCTAAGCCCGTGCTGCAGCATGGAAGAGTTACCACAAGAAAGAGAAACGCTCTCCCTACCTGAGCTGGAAGGCTCCTCCACAGGAAGAACAGCACAGGCAGCTGAAGGGGCTGAGCACCTCCCAAGGGACACCCCCTGCCTTCATTCAAACTGACCAGTCCACCAAAATACCAGGAGCCTCCCACACACCAAACTGCAGCATGAAATCTTTGATGTTTTACAATAGCACAAAGAGAACATACAAAACACACTCAAGAAACATTGTGGGAAATGCACCAGCATTTTAAGGAACGTTCCCTTTGGACATGAAGCCTTTTTTGGCCAAACCACTACGATTTTGTCTCAGTGACTCATACAAATGGATTCTGGATTAAGGTTTAAATATGGGATATTTTCTCTTCTGCTCCTAGGTTCACCTCAAGACATGTGAATGAAAAAACAGCAGTAAGAATATTAGGCTGGACTTACATTCACCAACAGACACTAAACAGGGATCTACTAAATTTGTAAAGCTTAGCTGAAGTTACAAATATATAATTCTGAAAATGCAATTCCTCCTAAAGTCAGGCTGGGCAAGGATCATAAAACTATAAAAAGATACTTTGTCCCTAAAGATTATAAGAAGCTAATCATTAGCCTCCTGTTTATAGTGGTTACCTTTATATTACATTATTATGGGGTTTTTTTCTGAATAGATCATTATTCTGATCTATTTTTCCTTTGCAGAGACCTGGATCTTTATTTCTACCACACAGGTAAAAAAAAAACTAAAACAAAAACACCCACCGTCTCTAGGCAAAGTGTTTTCAAAGACAAAGACAGTTGCCAGATTAAAAACAAACAGGCAAATAAAGTGTACATAAATTTGTGTTTGACTAATGTTGGGCATCTGGAAAGGCACACATTTTCTCTGGAAATTTTTTCTTCCAGTTTTTCATAGAAATGACAGTAAAATATGTACCCAGTAGCAAACTGAGAGAACTAAATTTAAAATGCACTTTCAGACCACTCGTACTTTTTTCTTTTTAACTTCTCTTTTCCAAGGCGAGAGGGGAGGAGGGACCTTGTACCAATGTTTTCAAGTACTGTAAGTTCTTTTGCCTTTTAACAGAAATATGTAAACAAGGTGTATGACTGTAGGGTAATGTTCTAGTCACAAAGCATTCAAGAGCCAGAGTGAAGCTATTTAAAGAATGGAGTATTCAATTCCTGAGGCCAGATGCTAGTATAAATATGAAACTATGTTCACACTGCAGATTAAATTATTTTTAGTTTCTGCGTTTGAACTGCCAAAATTATTTGGGTTGGTTTATTTATTTCTTTTACAGTACCACAGAACTTACAGGGCCACATTTTTATGTATCTGAACAGAGGATTAAAAACACAAGCATACAAGGACTTTTTAATCTATTTTCTCTGTACAACAAGACTGGAAGTACATACTGACAAACACTGCCACAAGTAAGGGTCATTCAGGCAGTAAGAAAACTAAAAATAAAGATGGAGCTGAAGCATTTGAGATTCTTGAAACAGATTTTTATAGTAACTTCTCATTTAATTTTTCATCCCACAAAGCTTTTAATTTGGAAATACTAAGTGTGAAAGAAAAGTGGAGACTGTGGTTTCACAATAATTAAAGAGAAAAACATGCATTAAGATTGCATTATACCCTGTCTACTGGGTTTGCCACAAGAGCTCACACAGATATTGCAAAAAAGATCAAGTTAAAGTCACTAGTAATTAACAAAAACAAATAATCAATAACCCCATGACCTTGCCATAGCAGAAACACGGTTGAATTCAAGAGAGAAAGACAATTAAATAAACTGGCAGTGATCAAAGCAAAGTGAGGTTCAGTGACCAACTGTGTGAGGATCTATCACTGATACACCAAAGCCTACAAATCACCTACAGGGCTGCCAGGAACACCCCTCTTGCTGATAACCACTTCACTGCCGTTACTTTTTTTATGTTCTAATTATCTTCTCTTTGTTTCATGAGCTGACGAGAATGGAAGACCCAGGATCTATCTCAAGGATGTGATTCATCTACTGATAGAGGGTGAGTCTACCAAGACCCAAAAAGTAAAACAGGAACCACGTGGAAGGACATAAATGAAGCGACAGACCCTTCCCACTGTGAATACCACAAATGCTCCCCTGGAAGTACAGCCAGGAACGGGATGAGCAGAAAGACTGCAGCTTGGTCAGTCAAGAGACTTCCTGCAACACCAAGGAATGTGGAATTACTGAGCAGACTTGCTCTGCACCACACTGAACGTGTGTATTTTGCCAATGACTTCTGAAAAGGATGAGGCCAGTACCATGGCACAGCTGGCTGGGGGAACATGCTGGGAGGGGAAGGAGTCCTGAAGCACCGGGCTGTAACCCACCTAATATTGGGATGTGTGAATGACACTAAGTACCTGCAGAGGTTGTCACCACCCCAACTCAGCAAGGCAGGGGACACCAGGCTTAATTACAAACAGGTGACGTGGGACATGCTGAAAGCTGAACATGCTCTTGAACATCACAATCAGGTTCAGCCCCAGTTCCTAATTAACTGTTCTTATTGGGCATGGATCTGATATGACAACAATGAAGCCTCCTTTTGGAGGACAGGCTGATGATCCCAGCCTTCCCTGCGTATTTACAACAGGTTTTTAAAAATGCACTAGCCTGTACTTTAAAGAAACCTGGGACCAGAACATCTGGGCTTTGGTAGTTTTGTTTCTCAGTAATAAAAAGTGAAAAAAAATGAAGCAGCTGTGGAAAATACGTACAGGAACACAGAAGCAACTTTGTCATCCTTTACCTATATCCCCTTCACTAGCCTCGATCACAGGAGCAGAACAGGACGTGGGGGAACTTGGAGGAGGACAAGAGTGAATGTTTCCCACCTTTTTCTTAAAGGAGATGTTCGTTATAGGATCCTTGAAATGTGTGGGGATCTATTCCATTCATGACACACATGCATAACTCCCCTTGGCACTAATGGGAATGACGAACGTGTTGTGAGAGGAGAATTGGCCCCTAAAACTGCAGGAGTGTGAACAAGGTTGTAAATATATCTCAAGGTTCTGGTAACATTAGAAACCAGCCTAGCGAATTTCTCATGGTTTATTATGATATCACCAAATCCCCTCTATGTATTTATAGCCTTGTAATTCACAATTATTCTGGGTCCATAAATGTTTTTGGCATCTGAATGTAGAACTGATACTATTATTTCACATATTATGGTACTGTCCGTGAATGCTAAATTTATTCCAGCACAGACTCCTGGAGTTCATTCATCAGATATTTTATGCTACTGTTCTTTTAATGATTCATTTATCCCTAGTAATATTTGTATTCTGAAGTGTGGCGTCTCCAGCCGACAGCACAATTCAGCTCTGCTGAATTATCTTTTTCTTTCACAGCATAACAAAGTAGAGCACAGTCAAATTGAAGATGGCCTTTAGTACACTGTCAGAACAATACTGCTTACCAAGCATATCCAGACACATTTCTCAAACCACATGTAATGCTCTGGCTGCCAACATGCTCATAAAGTCATTAACCGGCATCTTAAAATGAGGGTGTGATACATATATTTAAATGTTTAGGAAAATCAAATGCGGGCTCTCCTAGAAGCTTATTTTGAATTTCAGCTTCTACATATATCAACTATGCAGCAGAGCACAGATGTAAAAATTCACCTTGATTTTTCACAAGCTGCTAAAATATACTCCTGCTAAAATCATACACATTACCTATCACTAATGAAAGCTTCTTTATGCCATTAACTATTTGTCCTTCACAATGTTACAGAGCAAGACAGACTCAAGCTGAAGGTTTACAGTGCTGAGGATTCATTTTTTCAAGCAAATTATTATTAGCAGTAAAATTAAGGAGGAACTTACTTTACATGCTACAGATTTTACTAAATGAAGTAAATAAAGCTTATGGCACAAGGTTCTCTAATACAAAACCTACCCAGTAAGTTACAATTCATGCTGTTACAGTTTTTAAATATATGCTTTCTTTATCACCCACTCCCACAAACCGCACTCCGATTTATACACACACTAGGTTTAACCGTTCCCTTCCCAAACACCCTCATCTATCAGTGCTCTCATCACACAAGGATCACCAAGCCAACAAAGACAAGCATGACCCAAATTAACCAAAAGGGATTAAGCAGTCAGAATTGATATCGAGAGCCTCGAAACTCAGTTAACAAAGGCAAAGCTGCCAGAACCACAGCCCTCTCCTGTGTACCCACAGAGCCCCTCTTGGTGCTCACAAAGGTGATACACGGTGCTGGAGGAGATCCTTGGGCTGGGAAAACACATTAGCTACTGCCCACTCAGTTGCTGTAGCCAAGCCCCTTCCCACAATCTTGTTCTTTTTCTTTCTGGTGTTCCCACCTCCCACTTTCCCTTGCTTGCCCAGGTAAGGGTCCACCTTGGCAAGCTGAGGAGCCATCCCCTGCTGTTGCTCCATAAATGCTGACATGGCCATTCACTGACAGCTTTTGCTCCTGTGTGCCTCCGTCCTACCAAACGATTTCACAAAAAGAAGAGAAAAGGAATAAAAAGCAAGTCTCCACCTTCAAGTTCAGACACACAAAGGATGCTCTCTCTGACAACTTCCCATAACACAAGACAGGTCATCTATAAGAAGATGAATATTGCATCTCAGAGAAAAAGTACTGGCCTTTCTGCAACAACACAGCCAGAACCAGACTAGGATACTTAGGAAAACAGATAATGAGAAGCCAAACACATGATACTGTGCCTGTAAACAAAGGGCCAGTTGCCTTTCTGGGCAGAGGGAGTAACAAAGAGCAACTCAAGAAGACTTGGAAGGGAGGTGGTGAATAAATTTGGTCTGGATTTTCTCCTTCTTCCCACAAGGGAGATGACACCCAGATCTGGCCATGGTATCAACAGCACCCACAGAAGAGCCTGAGCATCTCAGCACAGCCACACAGGTCACAAGCCAGAGTGATTCATGGGCTGGTATGAAGACAGCTCTGACTTGAATAACGGAGCACCTGGAGTCAAAGATGACTGCAGGACTCTGGGCTCCAGCAGCACAGAGTTACAGCACAAGAAAGCAGCCAGGCAGGAAAAAGAAGATGTCCTTGGTGCCCACCCAAATATACCACAACATTACATAGGTGTTGGGTTTACAGGTCTTGGTACTCAGCGGATTTTTGGCTGGCTGTGTGCAAAGGATATAATGCAGGAAAAAGGCATCAGTGATCTATGAGGGATCACCACATCTAACCAGCAAACATGGCACACAGAAGAGACCACTGGTCACCTCCCTGGTGCTGGGCAAGGGAAGGGCAGCAACACAAAACAACAGTCATCCCTGGGACCTCCTGGGACCCAAAAACAATATGGGCAGGATGGAAAAGAGAGAGAAGGCTGGGGAGGAAAATAGCACCCTCTAAATCAATGATTTAAAAAAAACCAACAACAACAATATAAAGGAAAAAAAGAAAAAAAAGCATACACTGAGATAAAGTCAGATTCAGAGTGCAGCAGCACTGCACCGGGACACACACGTTTCCAGTTACTGGAACAAAAACCCATGGTCAGTAAGAATTAAATGCAAGATCCAACAGTGACTAGAAGGGAAAAAATCCTGGAGAGCAGACACATGTGGGTTATTACACAGCCTGGCAAGGTCAATCCCGGTGCTAAAAACAGACAAAAATAAAAAAAGCCATAAAACATTTTTAAAGGGACACTGTCCCACACTGGCTGCTTTGACACTGTCTGTGAATGGTCCTTATTTTTTTATCTACTTATTTTGTAATTATGTAGGCTATCCTGTTCCAGCCAGAGGCTGCAACAAAACTCTTATTGATGGTGCAAACTGCTGCAACTTCGACTTTAGGAGAACGTGGGGCAGTTCTCTAGCTTCACAGGCAGTAAAATTTAACTCTTCCTCCTCTTGGTTTGCAACAGTGATTCCTTCTCTGATGTTTCTGAATAGACCAGAACTGCAATGGCAAATGGCTGTGCTTACACAAAAGGCAAAGTGCCCTGTCATACCAATACATTATTGAAAATGCTGACACAGTGACAACAGCTATCAGCACAATTCTGATAATCATGTTAGCTTGTTCCTGCTGCAAGAACAGGGTGGGTGCTGAACAGCCACTGTGAGTAAGGGGCTACCAAGAGGGAAGTTACCTGGCATTTTGTTTACATTTCTTGGCATACCTTCCACATTTCAAAGAACAAAACACTCACATCCTCAATTTCCAGGGGTGATGCTCTCACCCCCTTTTCATAAAAGCGGAAAGGTGGGTCAAAGCTCGATAAGAAATCCAAATCTCTTTGATAAGGCATGCTTGAAGTTTGAGGTGTGCAGTGTTAAAACTCCCTTCAAGAATTACAAATAGATGAGGCTCAACACAATCCAGTGGTGAGTGAAAGGATTCCATAGCCAGTGCTGCATATTAAAATGTTTTCGTCACCCTCATATGCTTTCTTTGTAAGGAAGTAGGCTCTCCCCGGGGAAGGGAAGAAATTAACAGCACTTAAAACATCCCAGCACTGCTCAGGCAAACAGGTGGCCTCAAGAAGGACAGACAACCTCGGAAGGACCCCACCAACCTCTTTCCAGGGAGATGGAGGAAGGTGCAGAGGAGAGCAGCAGTGGCTCAAGAGAGAGGGGCAACTGAGGAGGGAGAGCCCCAAAATGCTACTGAAGATAGGGTCATCTCCAGGACTGAATTATTGCAAATACACTGGACTTAACAACTGCATCACCTTTCAGCACTTAAAAGGCAGCCAACAACTGAAGCCAACAAGCCAACAAGTATTTGTTAAACAAACCAGCTGACCAAAAAATAAAACAAATATTTATCATTTATCTCTCTCTGTCTGCTCAGCACCTCAGGTCATCTCTGATCCCAAACATGTTAACACCAAAGGTAAGCAGTAATTAAACCAAAGGAAGGTGTTGAACCAAATGAAGAGTTCCTGCTCCACAGCCTCTCTGAACAGTCATCCCAACCGAGCTTCCTGCTCCACAGCCTGCTGGTGTTCTTGTCCTGCAGCAGCAGTGCTGGCATGTGCTATAAGCTGCACAAACACAGAAGAAAAAGCCAGGCCACAGCCTCTTTCTTCCCAAGGGAGCCGTCCTTCTCCATTCAGGCTCCATGGAGCACAACAGAGGAGTCATGTAATAGCCTCATCTATGGCAAAAGACCTGTATCAACTGGGCTGGTTAAAATGAGTTAGAGAGGTCACTCTGACCCACAAGACAAAAAACAAAAAACCCCAACATACGGTGCACAAGGTCAGAGAGGGGAAAATGGGATAATGGGACACTTACAGGAGCTTTATCAAGATCAGAATGGCGTTCAGCTAGGGCAATGGGGACAGGAAGGCACAAGAAGAGGCAAAGAGAGCAGATAGAGAAGAATGGGAGGGGAAGAGAGGCATGACTCAGGCACAAAGTATGCAAAGTGGCTGTACTCTAAATAGCTAACAATTAGTTGGTCAGAAAATTATTGCATCAAATGATGCAGGTGAGCCTGGACTGAGCAGCATGCGACAAGCAATGAAAAAGGAGAGTCAGCATCAGATCAGAAGTCACCACAAGTGCCTGAGCATGCTACAGCTGCAGATTATCAGTTTTGATAATGTCACAGTTTGACTACATTATAATTTGATAATCTTCACCAGGTGAAGTGACACCTGCTGGAAGGCCACTGGCAAGTGAAATCGGGTGGGCCACTGGGGCTGGTAACTCCGGTTGGCACCTTCCGAAAAGACAGCTCTTCCCTCCTCTGCCTGCTCTTCCAAACTCACTGCAATCTGCTGTGGATTGGCTAATTTATGTGGCAACACAAGATCCAGCAAAGAATTGCAATCTTCCAAGTGAAGATATGCAAATTATGAGACTGGTAAATATGAGAAAATGAGAGGGTGACCCAGTCTGGCAGCACCCAGCTCTGCCCAGCAAGCTCCTCTGGAGAGTTCAAAGGAGCTACTTCAAGAGAAGCAGGAAACAACTGCTGGAAAACCACCTACAGACTAGAAAAGTGTGACTGCTAGAATATATACCTCAGCTAGGAGCACCAGTTGATTTCCCTGGGTTTCACAGGGAACAAAGATCCAGATTTTATATCCTCAAATGCATGACTGTGGGGAATGAAAGACAGGACAGGACTCATTGCTAAATTTTCTTTGGGTTTCCCCTTGCTGGACCTGAACAAACAAGTTAAGTGCAGCAAAACCCCTTCAGTTCACCAGAACTTGCTCATCCCACTACTAACACTGCCAGTGCAGGAACCTTGACCACTCATTTTGGCACGATACTCACAGAGGATGGATAAAAAGAGTGGCAATGCCAGCTTGGGGACCAAACCCAGACCTCTGTTGTGCCAGAGCCAGAGAGTTGCAGACTGCCCTGCTGTGGCAGCAGCTCCCACCTCCCTGGCCCAGCACAGGCACAGGGGCCATTTGTTCCAGGGCTAAATCCAGGCAGCTCTGCAGCCCAGCCTAACCCAAACCAACAGAGCTGGTGAGCACTAATATCAGTCATTTTTCCCTCAGTCTCTTCTCTCAGTTTCAGCTCTGACTCCTCTATCTTTTATTTCTTTTTCTAAAGACACATTTAGAGATGAAACCATTCATAACTGCCTATCCACAGACAGTTTGTGGCAGCATAATTGACAATGAGTCTGCAGCAAAAATGAAAATGCTGTTTTAATAACCTTGGCCTAAAATACATTCTGTTGTATGCCTCAAAGGGTTTCAATAAAAAGTCAACCTGTAGAGACATATTTTCTTGGCTTAAACAACAATCCAAAGCATATAAATGTAGTCCAACTATAATGACATATTTATAGGCCAATAAAGCTTACACTGCAGCTTTCATACTTCACTTAAAGGAAGTCTCTAAGAAGCAATGTTATATAAAATAATTTGAATTCTTTTCGAACTATAGCCCAAGGAATACAAATATGCAACTTTGCCATATTTAACCAATAGTGTTTACATTGCTTAGTTGTTAAACGTTTTGTAAAATGAAATAATTCCTCATTTGGTGACTTCCCACTGGTTTACCAAATAAGGGTATACAAGTCCATTTATTACAAAGAAAAATTCCCTAAATAATTCTAAAGACAAAAATAAATAACTAGCGGCCGCAGTAGTGAATGATTTTATCAGACCAATTCTTCTGGAAAAACAGGTTTTCATGTTCATTATGAATAATACATTCCTGAGCAACTCTATTTTTATATGCTGCATTGTTGCTACTCTTTATTTTTCCTCAACATTTGAAAGAAATATTCAGAAAGCTATAAATAGTCTTAAGACATAAACTGCTAGCATTCAGTATTGACATATTTGCAGAAAGGGACAGAATGTATAACATAAATATCTCAACAGGCAGAAAGAAATAATTCTTAAAAATCATTTTTCAGGCTGAAATCTCGAAGCTCACACAAAAAAAATGCTATTGCGAGATCTTTTATTTAATACAGTCCTAAGGAAAAGTTCTGCATAATTCACTAGTGATAAAAACAACAGCATTTTACAGGAGAAAAAAAAAAAAAAAACAGAAAAAAAAGGAAAAAAAAAAAAAAAACAGAAAAAAAAGGAAAAAAAAAAAAAAAACAGAAAAAAAAGGAAAAAAAAAAAAAAAACAGAAAAAAAAGGAAAAAAAAAAAAAAAACAAACAGAAAAGAAAGGCAAAGAGCAAAGAAAGACAGAAAAGAAAGAATCAAAAAAAAAAACAAAAAAAAGAAGAGGGGGAAGAGAACAAAAGAGAAGAAAGAGAGAACAAAAAAGGAGACAGAACTACCTTTTTTGACATAGGGTCGACTTTCAGTTATAGGTTCATGGTTTCTACTGGTTGTGGATTAACCAGGTGTTGCCTTAGTTTTGGCAAAGCAAGAGCCACTGAACACATGGCACAGGGTGTACACTGCTCACATGAGGCCTCACTTTGCCTGGTTGTTGTTTGAAGCTGCCCTGCTCCCAGCACCAACGTGTTTAATTAAGTATGTTTGCACAGTGACACTTCTCTGCTTCTGTATCAGCCATGTTTTCATTTCATCCGGGTTATTTCACTCCTCACCACTCCTGGATAGTGTGTGAAAACTGATTTTGTTTCTTCTGTAAAGCTTTTTTGAGCTCTTTGGTAGGGATATAATTTCCTATTACCTTCTAGAGCTTGATCCAAAAACATCTAGTAGGAAAAGCTGCAGAATCTACTCACTCTTATGGGATTTTTCTGTAATGGAAACATGCCGTTTCATAGGAAAAAAGGGGTCCAGGAGATCATGTTGTTTATCTAGGCCTTTTCAACACCTGGTTCAGCAACTTCCTCATCTACAGCCAGGGTTAAACACCAGCATCATGTGAGGGACCTTTGCGTGACAGTGCACTGTGGCCCTTTTACAGCATACAACCCTATTGTAAGAGGAAAAGACTACCCCATCCCATTGTGCTGGAGACCTGCTGCAGAACTTACTGCTAATAAATCTTTTGACCACTGCAGCTGAGTGCTGCTCTGTTGGTGAGACTGAGTATTGGAAAGATCTGTGGGCACATGTCCTAACAGGCTGTAAAGCTGCCATTCCACAGCAGAGAAGAGACAACACCAGCATGTCCAGGAAAAAAAATTCCTCAAACGCCTCGGACACGGCACATCTTGCTCCTGCCTTTGCCTCCAGCTGGGGACAAAACAACTCCCAGAGCAATGCCAACCCTGACCAACCACTCAGAATGACAGACGTAAATCTTCTTTGTCTCATCAGTGCTAAACGCCATAGATGAGACAAACCCCAGAGCTCATGGATTGCCTACAGGACCAACTAGGGCTGCTCCACAAGCTTCAAAGAACACCACTCTTCTGAGTTTTTGTGTCAGATCCAGGAAGCAAAATAGGATTAAATGCTTGGCTATTTCAAATGGTAAAAAAAAAAATCATCTTAATACTAGATTTAGGAAATTTCTTTGATTCCCTTAATAGGCTGGATCAATTGTCTGTATCAATGTATCTAGTCAGCTATAGGTCTTTGTGAACCTTTGGTTTCACTCCTGTCAACCAGTCATTATGAAGATAAAAGCAGTCATAACCAAACATTAGCCAAAATTCCCTTTTCTACTGAAAAAAACCCCCAACCCAACAATAAAGCCAGAGCCACCAACTGAAAATGAGCAACATCAGAATGTGAGGTTATCGAAATCATACCATGTAGTTTGCATTCCACGAGCATTTTCAGTATAACCCCTACTTTGAAAGGCTTAACATGCAACTATAAGCTTTGGGCTTAAAGATAATTTTCTCTGGCTCCTAGGGTAGATAATAGCAATTTCATAACTTACCACAAGGATTTTTTTGTTTGTTGAAAACAAAAACAAGAAAACATTAGCACACAAAAGTCCTGTCTGAAAAACATTAAGATTCTTCTGACACAACAAACAAATGCAAATAAATCTAGTGCGTAAAGAAGATACCAGGGCAATAGCAGAGAAAATTACTGCATGTAATTATGAACTAGAAGAAACCACAGAAAAAAGCAAAGAGAGAAAGAATTGCATGGCTTATTTTTTTCCTGGACATGCAATAAAAAATAAGATCAACTTCCAATTACACTTTAATCTTCCAACCTACATAGCTAATGGTAAAATGTGAGATTGACAAAATCACTTCACCATTTGATAAGATCAGAAAAAAAATATGCAGAAGATAAATCTTCCGAGACAGATCTTCAGCTTCATGTAACTTGGCTTCCATGCCAACCCAGTCACGACACTATAAAACTGAACTTGGCTCTGCACTCCTGTTCACATAGATACAAAAGCCTGTCCTCAAATGCATTACGCTTAGCTTTTAATTTCTTACCTTTTCACACATTATGGCCTAAACTTGAGGCTCTTCAAACATGGAACATCTACTAAAAACTTGGCAAAAGAGAGAAATGTCCCTGGTATGCACTTCAAAGTGCCGTCTCTGACAGCTGCTACACATCCAAGGTCCTAATACCACAAACAGGCACGTTTACCAACAGGAGACCCATCTCCCTTGGGCCTGGGAACCCACCACAGGTATTACAGGTGTGAGTGCCTGTGCAACAAAGCAGTCCCACAGCTGCAAACCTGCCTGCAAACATCCAAAGCAGCAGAGCTACCAACTCCCTTTCTGAAAACAAACGGGAAGAAAGCACAGATCTTTGTGTAGAGACAACAGTGGGGCACTCGCAGATCAACATGTATCAGCAACATAAAGCTGATGGAAACACTATGGGAGGGACACATCCCTACTGAACGAGACACAGAGCAAACTGCACAGAGTCAGGACAAGCACCAGGAGCACCTCTGAGCTTCTGAAGATGGGACATGAGAAATGAAAGGCCTCTGCTCATCCCTGCCTGTCACAGGAGGCCTCAGACCTGTCAGCCTCCTCTCCCCACAGCATACAGCTCTGATCTGACCTCCCAGCCTGCAGAGCCCCAAAGGAGAGCCTGTGACAATTATTTGCATGCCCATCTTCAGGGTCTGAGCCGTAGTGCCCGGGGCCATGCAGACTGGTTTCACAGTGTTACCCCACACCAGTCTGCAAGGAGCTGGAGATGAGCTCACTACCTCCACTCATCCCACACAGGTATCTCACTGCCACACCTCTGCCCCAGGCTCAGACATACCTTGGGAATCTGCAATGGCACGGCAGGATCAGGCTCATCTCTATTCTAAAGGCACTCTCCCACAGGCCCCCTCCCACAAGAGAAAGTAAGAGATACTCACCAAGGTCAGCCTTTTCCTTCAGAATATCTTTGAAGTTCAAGCCACTGTTCAGTGTGGATTGTCTGTATCTTGTCAAGGCCTCTTTTTGCCCATTCTTCCCCCCATCCATGGGCTGGACCGGCTCAGCCCGGAAACCACACTTCCACTTGGAGAAATCGGACTGTGCCCATTTTGCCAAGTCCTCGAGCTTCACAGTAACTTTTTCTGAAACAGCAATAACTTCATCCTGCAAGAAGTGATCAGATGAGAATACAACATGTCACTCTGGGCTCCCCAATGACTGAGAAATCAGTGATATCATCCTGCACCGACTCCTGCAAAAGCCTGTCTTGCTGCAGGCTGGGTAATTTTTCTGTATCACAGAATAGCCAGCGCTTAATTTATTCCTCTTGCCACCTAAGTGGAAATATTAGCTGTTTACTTGAAGCAAATATACATGATCTGAAGACAATTTCTAGGACCAGGGCAATGATCCTAAAAGGCATTTGAAATGCAGGTTGCCAAATCACATTCTGTATAATTCCCCAAAGCCTTGAGGGAAAGTTTGCTTTTTAGGTACAATTAGCTGCAAATGTAAAAATTCATGGCTGGATGACTAATGGTTATAGTTAGTCCTGAAATAAATGGACTAAGTAAATCTCAGATTCTTGGAACTCTGACTCACCAGAAAATTCCTGTGTTTATGGTACATTTTCCCTTGGCTTATACACAAATATTGAATTTAACTTTTGTCCTTAAAATTAAATAAAACTGTGATGTAATCCCAAAAGAAATACTACATAAATGTGCTTCCCACCAAAAGAAACTTGCACATTCTCATGTTTCTTAAAACCTTTTTCAAGATCAGAACTGTAATTTTTTTTCCCCTTCTAAAACATACATTCTAAGAGTACTTAAACTCAGTTTAGCCTCCAGAACATACACTCAAATTAAACCGTCCTAATTGGTGGATTTTAACCTTCCAGGAAACAATCAACTCCTCTCAGTCATGGTGAATAAGCAGAATATTTTACAGCTGACTCCAGTGAGGAAGGGATCAAGAAAGCCTCAAAAAATAAACAAACAAACATACATATCCAGCAAGATACACTCCAGATTTTTGGTTAAAACAGCAGAAATAATTTATGTTGTAACGAGAGCTGGCTGTATGCCACACCTTGCACAGCACACATTTCTAACACTAAATAAGGTTACAGGTTCTTGAAATAAATAAACCAGAATCCAATTTTTCTCTCAAATGAACGTAAGTATTTGCAAAGGGGAGAGAAATTCTTTGAGTTATTAAACAAAGGGAAAAGCACGATTGATTCTCTCTGTGTGTTGTTTTTTTGTCCACTGAACCCATTCCTCAGGAAATAAAATACTCCTCAGTGGAAAAAAAAAAAAAAA
>VXBB01023152.1:225515-236744 GCA_013399915.1 Illadopsis cleaveri
AAAGCTTTATTGTGACAAGTTGCACACAATACAAAACCTGAAGTAATTCTACTAAAAAACCAGGTCTGATATTCCACTCTTCCTTATATAATACAGAACAGTTTTATAAGCAGGCACCTTCATTACATTTAGTGCAATAACAAATATTTGGTCAGAAGTGAACAGCGTGTTTATATGCTAAGCAAGCTTGTAATAAAATCTTTTCCTTTATCGCTGCACAGCATAAGAGCCTCCACCAAACAACAAACAATAACAGTGATGCTTTAAATCTCTGTTTATGACAAACGTCAATACTTTGTAAACAAGCACTGGGTACTACAAAGTACAATTTCAATGGATGGTTTCACCCAATTTCATTACACCATCCACTTGAAATAAAAAAGCTGTAGTTGCTATGCATTTTATAGCTATTACATAGTGATTATTAAATGTCAGGATGGAAAAAAAAATAATACATATATATAAATATCAGCCTGCCTGCAGAAGTCTCAGCAATTTCTGGATGAAGTCCTCTCTTAGGATGCTGAATACCATCACCAGCTACTACACAATTTCTAATATTCCATACCAGAGAAATCTACTTAGCAGCAGTTAAAAAAACCCAAAAAAAGCAACAAAAACCTGGCTTGGAGATCCGACATGCTTCTGGTTAAAATATTATTTTCCAAATAGCTCTCATGATCAAATGATTATGATTTCAATTACTAGTTTCTTCATATCCTTTCCAAGAACTGGTATGACTAATTTTGGCTGGCATACAAAGTAAGCTGAGCAGACAATTTATTAACCAAAAGAAAAGTACAATCACTATTACATCATCAATGAATAAACTTGTTTTTGAGAATAAAACCTTCGCACACATGCACATGATGTGTACGCAAGAGGGAAAAAAAAAAGAATTAAAAAAATAAACAACAACAAAAACCAACAAAAAAAAGGTCCTGCTGTACCAAGGGTGAAGAGACACTCTGGTGTGCTCAGGCTCCCATGGAGGGGGAACTGCAGAGGCAGGAGCAGGGGACCTTTTGGGGAGCTAGGGAAAGCACACCTCAGCCATGATTTTCCTGTGCCAGCAGCACACCCAGCCATGGGAACATGGGGTGTTCAGCACAGCATCACCACACTGACGTGAGGGGCCAGGGAAAGAAAGACACAGCAAAAAGACCACTCTGTGCCGTCCCTCAGCCCTCCACAAAACGCCACCAAGACATCAAATACAGCCACAAAGAGCAAAGGGGTGCCCAGGCTGGCACCAGAGAGCAGCCCCGCACAAACACAAAATACAGAAGGAGTCCACGCTGTCCCTGTGCTGTGAGCTGGGGTCTGGCCTAAACCTCCCTCCACAGCTGATGGCCCCTCATCAGGGCCACCCAATCACCTCCACACCAGCTTTGTCCCCAAGGACAGCTGGTCACTCCTGCAGCAGCTATGTCCTTAAAGGTGCCAGGCTGGCCCCCAAATTCCTGTCCCTAAGGGTGCCAGGCTGGCCCCCAAATTCCTGTCTTCTCCTTGTAGTGCCAGCAATCACCACAGCGGCACCAGGGAAACGCGGCCTAGTTCACTTTTAGGCGGGAAATGGAAAAAATTACCTGAAGCGTTTCAGAGCCCGCCTTGGGTCGCCCTGCCTGTCACACAGCAGGACTGGACAGACCTGCTCCCTTCCCTCACCACCCACTTTTGACCCAATTCACACAGAATTGTCCACATTCTTCCCAACTCCTCAAACACTGCAGATCAGACTGCCGGCCTCCTCTGCCAATGTGGATCTCACCAGTGTGGGGCTACACCTCCAGGGGCATTTCTGCCCCAGTGCCTCATCATACAAACACTGTCACCCAGCAAGGCATGGCAGGTGGCTCCAGTCTCTGCTTTCTGAGAAGCTCAAGCCATGGGCAGCTCCAGCAGGCCTGTCTGCCCCACATCTTGGCAGTTTGCTGACACAAGAGGTCATCTGCCCTTCTGCCACCCAAAGAGAGGTCACCCAGCCATCTCACCAGCTCTGGAATTTCAATGTGCCTTGCCAATCTTTCACACATTCTTATGCAACCTTTCCAAGCACTCAGCCCCAAACTGGTGTGGTGTTTGGGCGGGATTTTTGAGCAGCAGGTGACAAAAGGGTCCTTCTCCTTTTTAGTTAAGCCCTGTGTCACAACAAAAGTTGCTCTGGGACCTGCAGAGCTCTGCCAGCCACAGGAGCCCCTGCACCCGTTTGGTATCAAACTATCTGCTCACTATCTACTGCTGCAGCCCTTCTAGACAAATCCCTTCAACGAGATGACAAAGGAATACAGATGTTGAAAAAATAAAAACCAGGTACACGGTGACACACGACTAACAAACCTTTAGAAGATTAAAGAAATCTGCTGTATAACCTTCATGTCATTCATAATTATATCTCTGCATAAACATGAAAAACCACCCACGTCGCAAACGGTGCATGTATATCTCTATCTATACAAAATCAACTCATCATGTATTAGCTATGCTCTGAAGTGATATGTTTATGAGGTCTCCATTGCACAGTTAAGTCATTAACTACCATTTTTTCCTGATACAGCAAGGAGACAACAACCAGCACAGATTTCAACTCTGTTCAGGAATGGTATTTATCAGTGGATCTGACCAATTGGTCAGTGGTCCAATGGATCAATGGTCTCAGCCACAATACTGTCTAAATCTTAAAATAAGCACTGACTATAGAAAGAGGCACTTTTTTAGCTGCTTCTGTAAAAATGGTTATCTAGTCAGCCTGTAATTTTAGCATGTCTTACAAAACTTCTAGGCAAAGTACAATTCTTTCACCTATCAAGTAGAAAATGGGGAGATGGTTTAGAAAGATGGTGACACAAACCCTTCTCCATCTCTTGTTTTTTTAAGAGCACACTGGATTTGCATTTCCAGAGAAGTCATCCAGGGAGAAGAGGACAGCATCTTCTTGAGAGCCATTATGCTTAAATATTATGTCACTGTTGTCTAAGCAACCATCACAGCCTTGTGAAAGCACAGAATGCTATATTGCCTGACTCAGCAGACGGTTGAAATACTTATATTCAGGGAAACAGGTCAGGTAGTTATAATAGTTTAAAGCAGATAATTATTTTTTAGAAGAAATATTAACTCTTACAAGGCAGGGAGTCACAGGGCAGCACAGGGAGGTCGTACATCTTGATTGCACACCCGCATACAGTACGTCACAACTCCTCATTCATTGCCAATAACTAGGAAAGATTCATATTTTAGAGACATTGAGGCAGCCTTAAAAGAATTACAGCAACTGAGATGTCTCAAAATTTTGACGTTGGCTGAGACTGTTTTCACTCCAGTACTTCCAGAGGTCATTTAAGGAATTCTGGAGGGCATGAGCAAGTCAAACACCTGCTTGGCTGTCTCCTAACATCGAGATGTACTGTAAAAGCTCCTGCTGATAATTACAGGAGACACTGCATGTCATTTATATGATCAGTATGATTTGCATTAGAAAACATCTTCAAGCCATTTCCGTGAAATCTTTAGCACAGCAGATAGCTGGGGATGCATATTTTACAACCCAGTACATTGATGATGAAAACACATTCATCCGCGGGAGCAAAAAATACAGTGTGACTCTTAAGGACTGCATTCACCAGGGATAACAGAACTGTTATTTCATTTGGGCATAAAGGCCTCTCTTATTCTGGGCTTGTTTTATACCCCACGTATATTTTAGGGTTTTTGCAATTCAAGTGAAAAGGACCTTCCCATACCACATGTATGTAACAAGGCAGTTCTCGACTCAGGAATCCCGTTCCCTGCTCTAGGCCCCTTTGAGGATCAGAAGATCATGCTGCAGACATGCAGAAGGGAAGGAGGGGGCTTGTTGCCAATAAGCACCTCTCCCATAGGAAGGCATTTACCTGGATATTTGAGTGAAAGTACCATCAGCTTTATTTGACAGCACACTCAAAACAAAAGGTCCTGATCACAGTCTTTAGTCCAGAGCTCTTCTCTGCTTACAGATACTACCAGGGGTCTGGGACAGCAGCAGAAACCAGGTCGTCTCAATTCAGCCCTAACCCACTCACCCAAAGTCACTCAGGAACCTGAACCCAGGTCTCAAGAAGCATCTCCTAAAAGCAGCACTTCTTTCAGTGACCATATCCAGCTCTAGAGAGGCAGAGAGCACTTGTACAGCACTGATTTGCTCTCAGAGACTTCCTCTAAAGTAAAAAGGTCCTGTCTCCTTGCTGCCAGTGGTGGGCTGGGAATATACACAAAAGTTTTTAAGACTGCAGGACCACAAACTGGCTAAAAAACTGGCTGTGTCATGGAAAAGGCCTGGCTCTGGGATGTGCCCTGTTCAGCCTCCCTTACAGGGCACACGAAGGACTCTCCTGCCATACACTCCCTTGTTCTTCCAGCAGAACCCTTGTAAGGATGCTGCAGACCTGGGGACCGGGGCACAGCTCTGCCAGGTGGGAATTGCTCCTCCTGTTCTGCAGGCAGGATCACTGAATGACAGGGAAGCCCCACAAGAGGCTCCAGAGCTTGGCACAGGCAGGGGCAGCTTTCTTTGCCCTGACCTTGCTCTCAGTGCCTCATTTGGTGCCATCTCCTCATGCCTGCCTTAGCCCAGCACAGACAGAGGTGTCCCAAAGGATTTGGGGAGCACAACTGCTGGGGTCTGGACCTGCTCCCTGGAGGTGCCTACATACAGGGACTTACAGAGACCACTGCTTTCCACCCATGAACCTATGGGGAGAGCCTTGAGAAGGGAAGCACACATGGATCAGAAATTTACCTGGCACACCAGAGAATTTTAAAGAGGCCAAGGCAAAACCTTTCATCTGTTAATCTTTTCCTAATTACTTTAAAGGGCTATAACGATCTTGTTAAATTCAGGTGACAGGTATTTCCCCAGCCTAAGCACAGCTGAACAGAGCTGTCTGAAACTCACACTGATGTGTTCATCCCTTCTGCCAGGGTCCAAAACCAAGAGAAAAGACCATGGCTTATAAAGGACATGGCTGAAGCACGTGATGTCCTACGGTTTTTGCTTTCCCTTGTATTAGCAAGCAGCATTTTCCACATAACTCAGTAATTCCAAAGTGAGACACGTAAAAGGACCTGCGGCAGAATGCCACCATGTCTCTGTAGGATGGTTTTTGGGGTACTGGTACATCGGGGCCAGAAGTGGGGTGGAGATGGGGTGCACAGAGGGATGGCTGTGAGCAGTTTGACATGACATTTCTACTGTGAGCCTCCTCCTTTGTGACTGGGGTGTATTTTTCTCCCTCCTCCCACTCCCAGCCAGAGGTTCAAATTGAATTTATATCTGTCATTGCAGATAGAAGTTCTGACCAAATAGAAAATAGGCTTCAGTCAAAATGTTTTCCCGTCAGATAGCTCGCAGATCTCAAAGAGCTGTTTTAGTTTAGGCAAGTTGACAAGTAATTCATTCCTAATTTTGCCTACTACAGTTACAGTACAAGAAGCTTTCCGCATAGATTACATAATTATATTTTTTCTTAACAAGGAGTACATGGCATTAGCAGGTTTAAATTATGCAAGCTTATTCTTTTGTCTTTTGTTATATTGTGTTCTATTGTGCTGGTAAAACAATATGTGCTTTAATTAGCAAATATCTGTAAATAATTTACTTGCTTTTCATACAGCAGAACAATGGAGCCAATTTTCACATACATCCACTGAGCATGTCTAGGGGGTTTCTTGCCAGAACCTTCCATTGTTCAGTATCTGTATCAATCTGCCCATCATTAGCAGCTAATGTTCAATAACCCAGTAAGACATTAAAGTTTTGGCCCCTGGGAGTAGCCCCAAGTCCCCCAAATCCGAGGCTATACTTTGCAAAGAAAGATTAAAATATCTAGAAAATGAAAACAAACTCTTTTATTATCTATAACCCTGGCACCTTCGCATAGAAACATGGACGCCTGCCAAGCATTAAGGTCATTGGATTAATGCCATAAAATGCCGATGTTCATCTGACCTTCTGACTGCATTTTAGCTACAAATAAAAAGCTCAACTTGATACAACACTCTGAATCACGCGAGCACCTCGGCTGTGCAGGGTTAATGCTGGGTGTGAACCCACACTGCACACGCACAAACACACACACACAAAGAAAAAAAGCTCTTAAATCAGGAGTGGATGACTGTTCAGAGACTTCAGGCATTGTTATTTTGAATGTGAATGAAAGGGCTAGAACATGCACTGCAAGAATATTTCAATTATGTATTTCCCAGAACTACATCTCTGAGCAACTAATGCAAATATTGCTCCCATAGCAGTAGAACTTCTTCCCAAATAAAAGCATACGAAAGCTTGAATCAGAACATACTTTCTATATCATTCGCATATTGTTTGAATATTATTAAAAATGCAAAATCTATGTATGGGTTACTCTCCTGAGCAATACAGTAATTATGATTAAGGGACAAGCAGCACAAAAAGAGCCAATTTATCTTACTTGCGCTTAGGAATACTATTGTGTAACTAAGCAACTAAAGACAAAATATAGTCTAATTAATTCACTCCTATGCTTATTTAAAAGACACAATTAGAACATTTTTATTTTACAGCCTGCACAGTATCTCAACATGCTTGAGGGTGTACCATGTGAGGCCTATTATTCTCCAAAGACAAGAGTTTAATGTTTAGTGCCACTGATCAGACTGGGAACACAACTCTGGAAAGCAGTGGGTGTATTTTACAATCTGAATGCACAGGGAAGGGGAGGGAAAGAAGAAAGGAAATAAAATAAGAAGCTTTTTTTTTTGTTTGCTTTTTTTTTTAAAGGAATCTGCCTTAAATGACCAGATATTCCAGATTGCTGGCTAATGGCTAGCAACATGTGGCTCCTCTGAGTAATATCATTGCCCTCTCCTTCCTTTGCCAGCATATGCTGCTGGTGGCGAGAGAGATAAAAATATACAGAGTGGATATGCAATTACCAAACCCACGATATTTTATGACAAATGCCATTTCTCTAACACTGCTATTACAGTGTGCCTGATTTCCAAAGCTGAATTAATTTGAGCAAGTGTACATTGGAGATTGATGCTATTAGCATGATTTTTAAAGCACCCTTTAATAATCATAATCTGCATGTTTGAAACGTGTTGCCATTACCAGTGTTGACAGATACGAGCACAAGGCACACACCGTGGAGACTAAAACGGGGCTATTCTCATTTCAAATAAGAGTGTACAGATTCCTACGTCTGTTAAAAAAACCAAAATCTATTACTGTGCAAAGGGAGTAGCACATTTTTCTAGGGGGGTGGCAATAAAGCACTGTTGATATAAGACACCATGCCTGGGCAAACCTATGTTACCTTTATGCACAGGGGTAGGACCCCTGTCGAGTGGAGAGCCCCTACAAAATGAACCAGGCTTTCGAGGGATGCTGTCAGCATCTATTCTGAAATGAAGAGAGAACAAACCCACTCACTCCCTTAACTTTCTGGAAGAATCTCTTCTGCAATTATAAATGACACACATTTACGGAGTGACTTCTTTTTTTTCCTTTTCCCCAATTAGTCTGAAAATGCAAAATACTTCTAGGGAAATAATTACAGGAAACTAGCTCTCTCCTCTCCTCTGTATGAGCAACGCTTACTCATGTAAATTACTTGCATGAGTAAGGATTATTTGCAAGGCGAAAAACATTGCATCAGATCCCCAGTTTGGGAGAAGAGATGAAATCAACATGAGTTCGTAGTAAACTTTGCTGCTGATGAATGAAGCAAAGGCAGATCCCCACTGACAGTCCAGCCTCAACGGAAGCACCATTCACCATGCAGGGCAATGCAGGGAATGTCATACCAGCAAAATGAATTAGTTGCTTGTTTAGGGTTTTTTAGGAATTGTATGCATCACATCAAATACCAGCCCTGGATTTAATGAGTATCAACTTTGAAATAGATTTTTAAGCCCAGTCTAATTAATGCCAACACCTTTAAAAACATGAAAGCACAAGGCACTAACAAGCATTTTCCTCTACAACTGCTTTTGCAAAGGTCAGTCATTCCGCAACCCCACACCACCCCTTGGAGCAGAGAGAAGTAAATGAGCTGGAGGAGGGTTTGGCCAAGACCCTGTGAGCTGGAGGGTGAGCCCACCTCATGCTCCCTGAATGCCACAGGACCAGGGCACTGCACGAGGGGACAAGGCAGGCACTTTCTGGCAGCACACAGCTTCTCGCACTGGGGTACCAGCACAGCTGGGGGCCTGCTTTCCATAGGCACCCCATGAAACTGTTTCAAACACCGTGGGGTGCCCTTAAAGGCACACCCTCTGGATCTTCATTGGCCTCCAAGCATCCTGTCCTGACCCCTGTGTGAGGCACCTGCCATCAAGGAGGTCTTCCCGACCCATGCAGAAGGTGACACAGGGGACTGCACCAGACCAGAGTGAATGAGAAAATCAAGGCAAGGTGGTGACCTCTTCCAGCAAAACTCTGGACAGGCTCTGTTTTGGCAATGGGCCTGTAGGGATGGAGGGGAATCACTCCTTCCCTGCTGGAGAGAAGAGAGAGAAGGCTGCTCTCGCTCCCTGGCCAGTGTTGCACCTGCCGCAGGGTCTAGGCTTAATGGTGAGGGGGGAAGCAGCCTGCCCAGACCACAGTGTTTTAAAAGCAGCAACAAAGTTTTCAGTGAAGTAGCACAAAACTCTTCAAGTTCACCCAACAGTGGCCTCACAGGCCCTGTTGCTCTTACAAAAGTGTCTCTACTGTTCCTGTGCAGGAAGACCCCGATCTGAGAGTGATGCCAGAGCTGGTCCAGCTTCTCCATGCATGTCTCCTTGGGACACAATGAGCATCAGGGTCAGAAGCACCCATACCTCCTGCATGTGAGCAGCCCCATCCCACATTCACCACCCACTGAGACTCCCTGGGAAACAATCTCTGGCCAGCTCCTGGCATTGAAAGGGAGTTTCTCCACTGTGGTGATGGGGATGCTGAGCCTTAGGTGGAGAGAAGGGTACTGAAGTGGAAGCACACCTGGGCTTGAACCTTCTCTGGATCTGGGCAGTGCATAAAAACCTCTGGTTTTAGCAGCACTCAGGGTTATATTTCAATCTGGATGATGAATTCAGCCAGCTATAAAAAGACTTATATTTACAGTTATTGCTGATTAGCTCAAACATTTGGCAATCAGATAAAATACGCCATCAGAAATTTCTGAGTAACAGAAGCATTGCATCCCTCCTTGCTTCTCCTCCCTCCTCACAGCCACTAGCTGAATATTGTCATAGTGTCAGTGCTGCTATTATGGAAAAGAGGCAGCCAGCTGCTTCTATTAATCACGCCGCTAGCGCAGGTAGCTGCTGGAGACTGTGCCTAAATCTCTGGTGGGCCCCATCACAAGCCTGCCATGCAGCCCCTGCTCCCCTCACCAATTTCAGTGACAGCCAGCGCCCCTGTCACCCTTTGCCTCGGACACCTCAGATTTGCAATACATGCTCAAGCACTGGCTCGCTCCCTTCCTACTCCCTGAATGCAAGATGAAGTATTTTATCCCACCAGCAGTCCCACACCGCAAATTAGGTCCCCTCTGATGGCTACAAGCCACATCTGACCCAAGAGCCACATCTCCCCCTGCAGAAGGAGTCCAGTCCAGAGTTAGGAAGCCCTGTGACACCAGAAGCGGCCCTGCTGCCCTTCTGGGGACCAGTGTGGATGTCATTTACTGAAGGGACTGGGACCTCGGGGTGCCAAGGGGGAACAGCTGCCCCTGCGCCCCAACGAGAGCAGTTACCCCCACCCAGCCAGCACCCAGCCTTTTGCCTCTCTGCTGCCTGCACATCACCAAGCACTGCTCGGATTGTTCCAAACTATTAAAAATCGATCATAAAAAATCATTCCAATGTCTATAAACAAGTTAATGGAGTAAGTGAAAACAAAGTACATTTCTTAATGGGAGTGTTATGTTGCCCTCTCTAGGCCCTGGCTCTCAGTGCCGGTTTCTGTAGGCTCCCTGCCAGAGAAGTATCACTCAGAGCTGTTGCTGTTGCTGCTGCTGCTACTCTGCTAATGAATGACTAACTTAGGCCAGAGGGGAAATGACATCACCGGGGTGTAAAACACAACTGCATTAGGAAACTTTTTACCTGCTTTACATTTGTCATAATTATTCCACACAATACGGCCGGCATTTGCATAATTTCAAGGCGTGCCATTATCTTAATTGAAAATTGTTTTCATATGGTTGAATAATGCGGAATGACATCAGTTAAAGCCCCAATGAAATGCACAAGTATAATCACATGGCTAATTACTAGCGGTGTTTGCATGTAAAAATAAATAAAATTGTGCGTATTATTAGGAAGGTACATGCAGCTGAGAACTCTCGTACTGGAGCAGTGTTTTACTCGTAATGGTAGGATTAATTTTCTCTGATGTTCCTACCACAGTAACATGAGCTGATCATTAAGGCGTATTAAAATGATTTGTGTCCCTTTCCCCACCCCCCTCCCTTCCAAATATCTTTCATTTTACACACGCACAAGACACGCAGAGGCACAGTTTTAAATAGTCACCACGGGCAATTTCAGAGCACCCATTGCTCACTGTCATCTCCCTGATTCTTAGGAAAAGGCTCCCTTATCTCAGCGGCACGCACAGAAAATTAAAGTGAAGAGGTGGCAGCGAGCGAAGGCGGCTCTCAAACACGTTTCGGCTGCGTACGCGTGTGTGCGGGTACATGGCTACGCCGGCACCTACAGCCACGGGTGCCTCCGAAAACAGACCCTGCGGACAGCCCCCCCGGCATCTCCAGCAGAAGTTCCCCCAAAACATCTCGTCCCCCTCCCGCCGGGTCCCCAGCCCCTCTCAGGAACCCTCTCCATCCTCGCAGCGCCCTGCCTGGGTACCTCACCCGTCCCCCGCCCCAGAGCACAGACTGAAGCGATGAATTTGAGAAGCAGATAACGGGAGGGCTCGGGGCGGGGGCGGTGCGGTGCGGGGCTGCGCGGCCCCATCCCAGGCTGCGCGGCTGCTGGCGGAGGGTGCCGGCGCGCAGCGCGTTTGCGCCGGGAGCGCGGCGGCTCCGAAATACGCCCAGGCATATCTGCAAGTTATTTGAATGTATTATTCCCGTACCTGTCATTTATCACTTTATTCAACACGTCCCTGCCAGCAAGAGAGCGTTTGATCTCCCTCCATTTCGTAATTTCCGCCCTCTTAAACATATCGAATACTTAAAAAAAGCCCCGAACAATATCGAAATC
>VXBB01023152.1:242291-290612 GCA_013399915.1 Illadopsis cleaveri
AGGAAAAAAAAAAAAAAAAAGAAAAGCAGTCTACAGTATACTGAGTCAATAAAGTAATGTAAAACCATAAAAAACAGCAATGATAACAACAGAAGATCAGTAGATTACAAAGGAAATAAGATGGGGATCAAACAGAGTGGTAGCTGGAAATGACTGCATAGAAGCCAAAATAAGGCTGGTCCTAATAAACAGCCAAAGTTGAACCAAAAAGCATTTGAAGTGTTAATTTATTAAATAACTTTATTTTCATGCCTTACAATTAAAAATAGTTGTGGTCAAGCATGTTGGGAGACAGGAAGCAATTGGAGTCTTGAAGCCCGGCTTTGTGCCTGGAAGGGAACACAGCCTGATCCACGCTGTGATGGGGCTGTGCCTGCACGGGGGGGAGCCAGCAGGGCTGGGGGGCTGCAGTTCACTTACTGATTCTCCACTCAGAGCTTTTCCCTTCCAGGCTTTTAAGACACTGAGGAGTTTTATGAGCAGTGTTCAGGGTGGGAGACGGAGTCATGGCAGGAGCAGGGGTTGTGAGGGTGATGCCAGCCCCTGCTCCCACCTCAGCACATGGGATGGGATGCAAAGCCCTGTGAAATTGCCATGACCCCTGTTCACTTCAGCAGGTTTTGGGATCAGTCTCACTTTGGGAGCCCTTTAGATCAGATGTACAAATCACCAGCTCAAAGCATTAGTAATACCAGGAGTCAGAGCATTTATCTTCCCTTCAGAAGATCCACCAGCCCCAATAAGTGACCAAACCAAGCAGAAAACCCTATGTGAGATCAGCTTTCAAACTCCAGTCTTCAATTCGTATGTGCATTTGGAATTATTTTTATTTACCTTGCATTTTTTTTGTTGCTCTGGCATTGTGTTTTTAATTTCCCCACAGCACTGCTAGCAGCTTGTCTGGAATGAGTACCCCATTGCCCCAGAGCTCCTGGACCAGGCTGCTTAAAGAAAATAATCCTCACTGAGTATCAAGATATTCACCTATAAAATAGGAACTGGTAGGACAGATCACCTGCTCGTGCAGAAAGGAAAAGGGTGCCCAGATGATTGCAGAGTATTCTGAGACCCATAACAAGGGGTGCAGCCATGGGACAAGGAAGAACCAGCAGCTGAGCAGCCCCCAGAATAGTCGCTTTACTCTCACAGTAACTGAGCTGCAGCGGCTGCTAACTGCTGCCTGCAAAGCTGGTTTCATCTAGTGGTACAGAGTGATGGGTCAGCTAAAACAGAGCCCACACCATTTCTGCCTGATCAGTTGCTAACCAAATACACTTTTCAGATGCTGTTAATTGAGTCTGATGAATTTTGCTCCAGTGGGACCTATTACGAGCAAAAATACAAGTGACATCAGAGCCATAACTCATAAAAATCAAGTCCCTGAATTACATCTGAGAGCAATATGAAAATGCAAGTGGGATTTCAAATGGTATCAAATAACTTTCTGTCATACCTTATTAATACCAGGGAGCTAATAGAAACAGCTATATTATCATCCTAATGTCATTACACGTATATAATACACATGCGCGCATACACACAAACACTCCGTGTAATTATAACAACATTATTTTGTTCACGCGGCCTGAAAAATGTGATTAGATGGTGGCTCTGAAATGGCAATATTCAATCAGGCACGACTCCTATATTGGCTTAGAGCACAGTCTTCTACTTCTGTAAAATGATGTCTTGTTACGTGTGGTGGTGGCGTGGATGGCTGTGGAAGAAAGAGGGAGCCGAGGCCACGGAGATCATTTCATCTCATGTTACAAGGGCTGAATTGTCATTTCAAAGCTGGAATGCTGATACTGTCCAGCTAGCAATCCCTGGCTATCCTTTCCCGTGTGGATCACTTCAGAAAACATGCTAATTTATCTGCTAAAAATAGCTGCCCTCTCACCAAATCCTGGAAAAAAATTTTCCACTGGAAATGTTCCTAAATGTGACCAAACTATTTTTTTTATAATCATAAAGCTTGGAAGGGGACGTTGCCTGGTAGGACTTTAGATGGGCTTCACTTTCTGAACAACACACAGGAAATGCACACCAGCCATTTCACATCCAGCTCCTGTCAAATAATTAACCTCAACTGTTTTTAGTGAAAATATACATATGTGTATATATTCCTGCATGATGGGGATAGCCGGGGCTGGAAATACACCGTAAGAATGCCAGGCCATATTTACCCAAGTCAGTGGTCAAAGCAAGTTGCTATTCTCAGTGTGCCAGATTTAAATCGGTTTAAGTAAACAAGCTGACCTCTTTCCACTTTGCAGGTCTGAGCTGTCGTGGTTTGTTGGTTTTTTTGTTTTTTGTTTTTTGTTTTTTTTTCCTGAGAAAATTCCTTTTTTTAAAAGAATTTGGTGGGCCTCAGAGGACAGTAAGCAGTCGTTTCAGAGGGAGCAGTCAGTGCTGCTGAGGAGCAAGTCAGGGCAAAGTGGGCTTTCCAGGCAGGGGATGCACCAGCCAAACTCAAATTTTGCTTTGTTCTGCCCTGCCGTCATATGAAAGCAGGGGACTTCACCTCCTTACTGACTTTGACTGCCTTCCTAATGCCTAAGTGCTTATGACAACTCTTGCTCATCTGTTTTGGGATTGGGTTTTTCTGTTTTCCCCAGTTTGGTTTGTGCAAGGACATTTGATCTCCCAGTTATTGAGATCTTTCTTGCCAGCACTAGAATGAGATGCACTGACACAGAGAAAGCATTCCTGAGGTCCCCTGACTACCTGCAGGGCTGGTGTGTCCACCACCACAACGTGCTCTTTCCTTTGCATGCAGATTGTTTCCTGGTAAGTGCCAGCAGTCTCTTCTGCCATTATTCCCACGTCTTCACCCTTCACCTGAGCTATAAATGTCACAACAATGATGAGTCAATCATCTGGTACAGTTTAGCAACATTTAACCTTTGATTAAACTGTCTTTGAGCCATCCTACCTAAGCAAGGCAGCTCAGCAGCCTGCTGTGGACTGCTCCACACTTCACCCCCTTCCTGGTTTTGCCTGAAAACAGCTTTTGGCATCTGGTGTCAAGTGGCAGTGGAGGGGGAAACAAATCAGAATAGCTCGTGGTACCTCCCTGGTAATTCCAGGGCCTGAAGTCTCCTTGTCTCACAGGACAAGTGGCTCAATAAGCAAATGCTCCTGTGTCCCAGGTCACTGTTGTCCCTCGCACTGGTGTCAGGGGTATGGACATTTCTGCACCTCCTGCTGAGGCACTACCGTCAATAACTACAGGTTATAAACACAAGATGTGTGTGGAAAACACTGGAGAGGATGCAGAAGTCATTCCTCCTCCTCTCCATCCAGGTACACACGTCAAACTAAAACACTAGAAAGGAAACGAAATTAATCTGCAAGTCCAGCTTTGCCAACCACACGGGGTTATCCAGCCACTGTTTCCAGGGAGCAGGGATGGTTGCCATACCAAGAGTCCTCTCCTCCTTTGCAGCTCCTCCTTTTCATATCCAAGTGAGTGCTGGACACGTTTCTGAAGTACAAGAATCTCTCAGGTCTAACCACCAGGGATTCAGGCCCCTGGGGATGATAGTGTTGGTGGGTTTTTTTTAAATCCTCTTGAGAAACAGATGCTTTGGCTCATCTTCATTATACCTAGCCTGATTTATTTTAATTGCTCTGGGTATCCGGAATACTACGATTGCATAATCTCATGCACATGCCTTTAAAAGGAAGCCTTGGCTGCAAAGCCAGGAAGGCAATGTTAAATACGGAAAAAGTACTATGCAAAGTCTCATTTATTTTGGAAATCACTGGAAAGAGTTCTACTGAAAATTCACAGCAAAACATATGCCACATTTGAATAATGACTTTGTGAGGTGCTTTACCTAGCTTAGCAATAAAAAGGGATCTATAAATTGCAGTCCTTCAAAAAGATCTCACTCCCAAGCCCTGAATTTTGGTGAAACCAGAGGACAGCATGGTCCCTGGCGACAGCCACAAGGAGGCCAGAGCAGGCTGCTGGGCACTGTGCCTGCTGGCAGTGCTTCCATCTCCACCAAAACTACCAGAAAACAGGAACCAAAAGGAAAACCCATTCTGAGCAGAGTCTGTGGCAAGCACAGGCTCAGGAGAGCAAGAAAGGAGGAGGCCTGTTGAGATCTGCCCTTCCCAGGTTTAGGAATCCAGAGCTTCATCTCAATAAAACAAAGCAGGAATAACAGGACTGCAGAGAAATACCTGAACATCATCCACTTGTCTTATCTGATGCAGTGCATAATATGCCAAATATTGTCTGCTTGGGAAAAAAAAGTCTGCAGAAGCCTTATTCCAGTTAAGGAAAAAGTACTATTTTAAGGTACTTAACAACTGGACCTAGAGTAAGTCTTTATTCTGAAGTTGTGTCCATACCTTATCTGTTATTAAGATGCTGCTTTCCTGGAAAGAGATCCATGTTGTACCAAGAACTTATTCTTTATCTGTAATTTTTAAATTTATCTCATTGAACAAATTAATATTTGCCATAAATACTGTTCCTGAAGAAGCCCATAGTGGTACTCTGTGAAAGAATGTGACAAAGAACACCTGCCCTTATCTGTGGGTTATTGATATGCTTTCCTGTCTTCTAAGGAAAGGAAAGCCATGAGCTTTATAGGCTACCTACACTGTATTAATTATTTAAAAACACAAAACTGAGATTTTATTTTGCAAGAAACAGTCAACTTGTCCTCACCAGCCTTAGCATCCACATAGAAATGTACATGTATGCTCTGTGCCCCTGGGAACACCCCACATATGCTTCACAGGGGAGGGAGGAGACCATAATCGCATCTGCTGATTTTGAAGGAGAAATGTGAGCAGTTTTCACTTGGCATTATCTGAAATATAACCAGATTTGTGTAGATTTGGCAGTACCCATTTGCCATGCCAGAGCCCAGAAGTGCAGTCAGTGCCACCATACCTGGCTGGCAGGTGCTCTGAGGGGCTGTGAACAGGCAGCAGCCCCTCAATTTACAGGATACACCTTTAAACGCCCACAAATTCACTTTGGGTTCACAGATGTTAATGAGATTCACATTTGGGAGAAGGAGCCTACAGAGACTATCAGGAATATTAATGTTAACACAGGAGTTTATTAGTGCCTGCATGTTGAGAAGCGGGTAAGGAAACCCTCTGGGGTTTGTTGCACTATCAGCAATTATCATGTGAAATTTTGTTCCTGGTTTTCCTGCAGAGAAGGCTTGGGAAAAAAAGGCTTCAAGACTGGTCTTTGGGCACTGTTTGAGTTTTTAAGTCATGTGGCTGTTACCCCCATTGCCTTCTGCAAACCTCCATTTCTCAAACAAGAGCCAAGGGCTCTCCCTGTCCATCCCTCTCTGGAGATTTGCCATTTTTAGCTCATGTGCTTTATGCTTGCAAAATTCCTGCGTGCATCTGCCATCTCAGAGAATTAAAGTAACCCTTCAGGAGTGGGTCAGCACATCTGTTTTGTTCATGTCAAGCCAAGCTACAGTCTTTGCTTCACTGCCCTCTCATGCTCCTGTCTCTGCTGGTGGGGAGGTGTCCCCAGCATTGGATTCCTGGTAGAAGCAATGTGCTGGTGTTGCTTATTCAGGTGCCAAGAAGTCATCAGTAATTGGTTTCATGAGGAACAAACTATCAAGACTCTGGAAACCTGTCCCTGACATGCCAGAAACCCTTCCTGTCCCTTCTCTTTCTCTTTTAACATGGTAATGACTATAAAACCTTGTCATTTTATCTTTTATCTAAGTTGGGATCTGGTGCTCTGATCAGCCTTTCTCAACGGTTTACCTTCTTTTAAAGCTCTTCTACACTAAAGAAGGGGGAGAAAAAGGAAAGGAAGAAGCCCATGCTCTGGCTGGCTGATTGCAGCAGAACCTCTCAGCACAGTCCAGGGATGCTGCCTGAGTAGACAGCAGTGCCATGGAATTCAGTAGGGTGGTGGCAGGAATGCTCAGCAAGAGGAGGACGCCTGGAGGGAGATCCCTTTCTCCTGGAAGAGTCATTAAGGCTCCTCTTCCAGGAGGTGTGGATGAAGATGAACCAGACTTTGCTGATTTTGTCATGAACCTGCCCACATCAGGTTCCTGAGGAGATGCAGCATGAGTGGGAAATTTCAGCCATATTTGCATTTGGAAACAAAATATAGAACAGGCACTTGCTCCGAGAGCAGCCCAGACTGGGGTGAGGCCCTGTGGGCTCCAGCTGGGCAGGCATGCCCTCTGCCACCTTGCTGGAGGCAGAGACAAAAGTTCCAGCTCATTTTTCCCAGGTAGCACAAGCCAGGCACTGCTGGCCCCTTGGGAGAGTCACCAAACCCCACCAAAGCACCCTCAGCCCAACAGTGCCTTTGCTGATGGATGTGGTACCCCACTGGCATCCCCCACCACAGACGTACCAAGAAACCTTCCCAGCTACAGAAAATTCCTTAACTGGGTCTTGGTTAAACTCCAGCTGCTCGGTGGGCTTTGAGAGGTGCAGTAATGCTGCTTGAGGAGATCTTGGCTGTTACATTTAATTAAAGATTCTGCTGAAAGTTCTGCTTAAAATCACAATGCTTGCTGCTTAGAAAAGCGTTGGTGATTCCCCCAGAGGCCTGGCCAGCATTCCTGCTCCTATTGTACAACATTATTGATTAATCAAAACTAATGCTCACAGCTGTTGCCTGATGGATAATGTCTTTGGTGTTTGCCTGCATATAATTATTTACTACTTTATTGATGTTATTTATTTCTTCATTAAGTATTGTTGGCTGTTTAATTATGTGAAACAGAAACTGCAAGTGTCGCTGCTAAAAGCCACGGGAAAGGCTGCCCAGAGCCGAAATCTTTCAACCATAAACTCCAAAAATAAATCTAAATATAAAAATTTTGTAGCCAGCCTTTTGAGTGAAGGCCATCAAATCTCAAACACGTTACATGTCATCTGGAGGCTGATGCCAGAGCACCATGTTCGGATAGATTTGCAATGCTGATTTAACTGCGCATGGCAAAGGACTTTGCAGACATGTAAATACATTTTGTTAGCTCTCCAAAACACATATGAGAGGTTCTTATTTTATTCTTGTTTGAAATAAATCAAAGTGAAGCTCTGATTTCCCAAAACTTACAGTCAGGAGCACTTGATGAAGCTCTTTTCAACAACTATTCCTGGCTGAGATCCGAGGATGTCCCAGGCTGGCTGCTGGCCCCATTCAGTGCCCCAGTGACAAACTGGGAGTCTCTCCAGGCTCTTCCCTCTGCCCTCCAGCTCTCTGCAAGAGACAAGGACTCAAGGGCCCCTGCTCCCTCTCTGCCTGAGCACCCTGCTGCCCTCACCCTCCTCAGAAGCACTGGGCAGAGCTACTGCAGCAGGTCTGTGCCTTTCCTCACTGAATTAGGGAGCTGACATCTAATCCTTGGATCAACATGGGATGAGAGGGGATGTGCTGAGGTTTACTTAGCTCATAATACAAGACAAATTTTAACAGAACCACTTTTCTTTGCAACACCAAGCCATGGGCGCTTGGGGGCAAAATCAACATCTTAAATTGTATCTGGAAACCAACAAGGACTAAGAAGAAACTAGGTTTAAGGCATGTTGTGGCTCTCAGCAATCTCTAGGTACTTATCATTTAAAAAAGCCAGCCAGGTACATGACTACAAATACTAGGTCTTAGAGAACTGGAAGGATCTTTTCAGCCTGCAAAATAACCAGAGGACCACAAACCCTGCTGCAGCTCACAAATCATTAACACACCTATAACAGATCAGAAAGAGCCTCTGTATCTCCTTACTCGTAAAATAAAAATTCCTTCTCTGACATCCTCTCCAAACAGCCCTCATCAGGCCCTTTCCCCAGGGCAGGAGAACAAATTGCTCTGGCAGTCCTTGCCTGGACATCAGTGCATTTGTTATTTGGGAGCTACTGGCCTGAATGTCTCTATGCAGCTCCCTGTAGATCTCCTCCTTACTTCTGAGGCAGTGCATTGCCATCAGGGAGGACTTAGCCCTGCTTCATGAAAAGTACATAAGAAAACCGGTTGCTAAACCTCTAAGTTCCCCGTGGCCCTGTCCTAGGGCACAGCCTCTGCTTTTCCTGTGGGAGCCCTGAGGGGGACCAGACTAATGCCTGGCACCGTCAGGTCACCTGTGTCTGTTCCGATGTTTCTCAAGCCCGGAGCACAAGCACAAGTTGGTTGCAGGGCCTGAGTTCTGCCCGTGCTCTCAGTAGATGCTCATCTCTTGTTTTAACTAAAACATGTCAGGGAAAACCTGAGAGAAATAATAAGCAGAGAGGAAGAATTAAAGAACCAAACAATGATGGGTCTAGGGAATTTGGTCTCCATTTCCCTCCTTGTTTCCTCCCCAACCTGCACATATTCATGCATTTCCTCTCTCTCAGGCCAGATCTTCCTCCTGTTTTTTAAAATGTCACAATCTTTCCTGTATCCCTTGTGCCCACATTGTGAGGGTACCGTTGGGCACCTTTCCAGCAGGGATGCACAGTGCAATGGGGAGCACAGCTGGCATTTTCAAAGGAAGCTAAGGAAATCTTTATGGAGAACTTGGTGAGAATTTGGCACTTGGCATCCTTTTGCTCCTTTGAAAGTCCCACCCTACAGGAACAATCTAAACAAATGTATGCCCCAATGCTGATAAATCCCTTTGGAGAGATATCAAAGAAAATCTTGCTGGGTTTGGAGACCTTTGAAGAAAGGGAAATATCGTGCCAACCTGATGCTGAGATCTATCTTGTTCCACAATGTGGTCCAAATCATCAGAGTCCTCCACAACTCCCCTTCCTCCTTGGGGCGTAGAGAGCAGCACTGCCGTGCTGAAGAAAGGGATTTGCAGGCCAAGAGGACAGCATAATTTGAGAAAAATTCAAATGAAAAATTACTTAACAATGGAACTCGTTACCGTGTCTAAAAATATCTGAGTGAGTCAGATTACTGAAAACAGCAAAGCTATGGAGCAAATCCCGTAGCCTCTTCTCAGCAGTCAGCTGGCTTCATTCACTAGCTTGGCATCTCTTTCCCCTTATGTTTTTAATATCATGAGTGGGGTTTTTTTTAAGTCGACAGTAAGTTAATGTTTAATGGTTTGCCGAGTGCAGTTCTGGGTGTTTACACGTTCTGCAACTAGCCAAATTTGTAGAGCAAATTAAAAGTCTGTAAGACCAGGATAGGTGAATTACAGGTATCTCTTGCTCAGAAGCTATTGCCTCATTGTGTCCTGCATGCCCCCCAAAATATACGGTTTCAATTATGTTCTCACCTTCCCCAGCAATATTAACACCTCTGGCTACTGCCAGGCAGGGCCATGGCTCCTCAGTCTGCTGTCACAGGTTTGTGCACATGCACTTCCTGGGAATGTGCAACCTTGCACAACACCACGGTCCCAGGCTGTGCAGGGTAACCTATTAAACTCTCTGGCACAGGACCAGGTGCCCTGGAGAAACATGGGAGAAGGAAAGGTGGGGACTGTGCTGTCGTCAATACTTTTTTATACTAATGAGATGGATGGGTGTGACCCTTTCTTCCACTGACCAAAATATAAACAGTGAGAGTTTTCCACTCCCTGACACTGAGTGAGCCATTCCCCACTCCACGCTGGAAAGGTCTTGCTCGGCTTCTCCAGTTTCACACATTTCACAACTTTGCTCTGCTGGTCTAAAAGTCCCAAGACCCAGCTCATTCAGAGCTGGCCCAGGTGGGACCTGGTCTCTGCCACTATGTCTGCCCTGCAGGCAGCTGCCAGGGAAGCCACCAAATCCTTCAAAACCCTGTGACACCAAGGGGAAAGCAGGGCACCTCAGAGATGCCACCTGCCCCACACACATGCTGTAAATCTGGGTATTACCCACTCCACATGATGCAATGGGTTCCTTCTCCACATTGCCAAGGTCTCCTTGGTGATACAGCTGGAGGTGGCTGATGTCCCTGTGCTGCTTCTGAACCCACAGGAAAGAGCAAGTGAATCCCCTCATCCCACCTTGTGCAGAGCAGCCAGCAGCCATGGCAAGCTGGTAGAGCTGGACCTAAGGAAACAAAATTAGATTTTTAGAAAAGGACAATGTGTCTTGTACTGTCAATGTTAAAATTCCCACTGCTAGGGGTGGGAACAGGATTGGGCCCAGGCTGCCTCCCTCTTCTTTCCCAGGCTCATGAAGATTTAAAATTCTGGATTTTAAATGGTAGTTTATTTCTGGCTGACCTGTTTGGCTTGAACTGTTACATGTTTTCAGCTTATTTTTATGCTCCTGTGTTACACAAAACCTAGTACACAAACCTAACCAAGAACAAGAATAACACTGTTCAGCCTCCATTGGCTGCACAGGCCGAAGGCCCCCAAAGCCATGGCAATCTCCCTCTCCTCTTGGACCATGAACATGTGAATTTATCAAGGGGAGTGAAGGGGTGAAGGCGAGGGCTCATGGGCACATCCTCCTCAGCAGTGTCCCCCTGCAGCTCTGACACCCCCCAAAGCAGTGTGGGGTGACGGGGATGAGCTGTGAATGGTGTGGGGCATGTTGGCCAGAGAAACCCCTCACATATACATGTTTGGATCAGCCCATGTCATCGGATGTCAATGGCAGACTCCGTGACATTCCTCTGTGTTAATTTTTTCCCCTTCCCAGATATTTGAATGAGATTTTATCTTCCCTTCCCACACCCCATGCTGGTTTCACTAAAACCTGCCTTTCGGGTCAGCGTGCTGGTAAGAGATTAATTTTACACTGCAAGGAACAGCGAGCAGAGTATTTCAGCTTTGACATATGAGACGTCTGTTACCATATTGCAGTTTTTCTAAATTAAATATTAGGAAAAATTAAACCCCATTGTGGTCTGTGTTCCTATGGAAAATATTTCTCTTCCAAACAGTCCCTCCATGCTAAATGACTCAAATAACTGAAAACACAATAAATATGCAGCAAGTTAAAAATCTATATTATTCAGGTTTTAAGGCTTATAACTAAAAAGTGGTGTAATGTTTCATGCCTAATAATAGATTACTCCTATCACATTTCTAACCTTTATTTCTATCAGCTTTGAAGTCCAGCCATATAAAGGCTGTTTGTAGAACCACACGAAAGTTAAAGCAAATATTACTCAGAGTGATTCATATGAACAAGAATTTGCAATGAAGGCAGAGGGTTTTTTGTGTCTGTATCAAAGGAAATGAAATGTTTGCAATATTTTCAGTTGATAAATGCATTAAAACATTTTAGTTGTGTAGTATGAACATTGCTGACATAAACAGACTTTGACCTGAAACAGATTGTATTAAGCTCTGTGGGAGAGGCAGCATTAAAAGAAATAAAAATAAAATAAAATAAAATAAAAAATAGACATTCCTAGATTTCAGAATCTGCCACAAGGTCACCGCAGTTCTTCATTAGCTGAATACATTAAGAGAAGCTGGAACACAGATTCTGTAAAGAGAGCAAATGTATGTTTAATCCTCTGTTCTTTGCTTACAGATTACCCTTTCAGAACAAGTAACCTTATTTTCTTTTAAAATATCTATTTACCTTTTTGAGCTTTGCATAGCAAAGCAGGGTTTCTTTTTTTATTTCCTTCCCACTGTTGCAAAAGAAATTAATTTGTTGCTAGTTGCTATGCATTGGCAGGATTTCTGCATAAAGAATGTAAGCCATCTATCTTTGTATTCAAGATACAGTTAATCTGGCAGTTAAAATACTTTGGAAACATTTTGATGACTTATCTGGAAAAGTAGCTTTGCATTTTCAAAGAAAACTCAGAACTGTATTGCAAGAGGAAGATAAAAGATATATGAAGTGTTTGTTCCAAGCGATACTATTCATTTAAAGATCAGAATGTAACCCCACCCAAGCAATTATTGTGGAAAAACAAGACAAAAATCCTTATACAGCTTTCTGACACGGTCTTTATTTGGGAAACAAAATAACTATATTACAGTTATAGTCTAATGGATTGCAAGCTGTTTTATTAGAGTCAGCTGAATCCTGTTTAGCATAAAAAAGAACTCTGTTTGCTATCAAGAACACATTTACATTAATATGACTTTGACAAAGTAAAATAAAATCGCATTAAGATGATGTAAGTAGATAAGACAATGAAATCTCTGTGAGATAGTTTTGGCACACCAATTAAGAGTCAAGTCCCTACAGGAAAGAAACATATTTTTATACCAAGTATCCATGTGTTTTTAAGTCATGAAGTGGCCAAAATTAATCCCATGCTTAAAATATTTCCAGCCAGGGAAAAGAGAAAGTTTATTATTATTATTTTTATTTTTCCCTTGAAAGGTAAAATTTCTGATAAACGACATTTTTATTTGCAATAATACAAACAAGTTTTGTTCTCTGCACTAGGCTGTAATCATCCTGATTATTGCAAGGGACTTTCCAATATAGAGCAGCTGAAAACAAGGTTTTAGATTACATGGTAATTTAGGAATGCATGAAAAGCCAAGCAGTCACCATAATAGAGCACTGCACAAACTTCATGGCTTTTACAGCAAAACATAACATATGTTTTGTTATTCATTCAAATGATTTTTCAAGTTTTTTGGTAAAAAAAACTATGCCGACCTCGACTATTGGTCCTATATTTAGGGAATCTTACTCTCGAAAAACGACAACGGCACCACCCCCCCACTTTGATGTCTCTCCCTTTAGTTTGGTCATTAAAGCTCGGCAGTGATGGATGGTGATAATGCTGTGGGGTTTATGAGTAATCAGGCCTTGGCAGCCACAATATTTCTTTTGTAGTGAAACTTTAATATTCCTTTGGCCGTGCATAAACTTTTTTCTGCTTTTGGAATCATGCTGCATAAGCTACCCACTAAGCATTACAAAACAGATATTGCCCAAAAGCTGGTGTTTTATTTAGCACCTGACAGGGTGAAGCTTCCCCCCCAGGACAAGAGTTGGGCTGTAGTGGCCCTTCTGTGGTCAGGAGGAGCCCCTGCAAGGGGAGAGGAATTTTTTGGCTGTGCCCCAATCAGGGCACCCCAGATACCCCCACTCTCCTCCTCCCCTTTCACATATTTTTAGTGAACTTGCTGCAGCAAACACCAGGTGTCTCCACTTAGCTGGGCTACGGCTTAAAAAAGGGGCCTGCTACAAAAATTAAAAAAAAAGAAAAGGGAAAAAAAAACCAGAAGGGGAGAAAATCAGGGTTGTTCTTTCCACGGCTTCTATTGTGCTTGCTGCGTGTGAGGATGAGGACGTACAGACACGACATATTCGTATTTTATTTTGTCACTCAAGACACCTCTGTCAGGCAAGGCAGGACTTTCCAGAGTTTGAAATAATTCGAATTCAATCACTTTAAAGCTGCTACAATATGCAAGTCCTGGCAGCCGTTTTAAATTAATGGAACATCAGATGTGCTCTGATCCTCTCAATTTCCTTAGGCAAGGGAAATTCTGCTGCAGTGGTAGCGGGAGGGGAAATATAGGGCTATCAGTAAAATAAATGTCAGCTTTTGTCTGCTGATAGAAAAATGCATACGGCAAAAAAAAGATACAGTATTTATTGCTCTGTAATTAAAATCTATTTCTATATGTGGTAAGGATTATCTTAGTGGTTTGGACAAGTGAACTCTGTGCAGTCTGATCCACAGGAATGGACATTAAATAAAGCCAAAATACAAAACTGGTTTTTTATTTGGCATTTTACAAATACAGCTCAATATTTTGCTTGCATGTTGATATTTATTTATTGTGCCTGCTCATGTGTTTATCAATAAAAATATTAAAATTCCCATCTTGAAAGCCCTGTTCCAGAGGACAGATTGGATTTTTGCAAGAACTGGGGAAGGGGGGGTGGGGGGGAGAGGGGAGGGAGGAAGAGAGAGAAAATCTGAAAAAAAAAAACTCCATAGCAAGATGCCAGCCTATGGTTTGGAGTTTACTTAGAAAGTGTAAACATTCATTGGGTTTGTCAAAAGGTTTACAGACTTGAGAACCTTTTGATCAAACCTGGGCTGTGTTTTGAGGATACTTGCCCTGAAATGTGGTTTTCAAGATGCAATTCAGTAGCTTTTGCTTTTGAAATACAAACAAGCCCAAAAATTCAAATTAAGGCTCTGAACCCTGCATAAAAGCACAGGCTTTTATTGTGCATGGTTTCTGCTGATCTGTAGCACTAATAACCCAGGGCTATGTCCTGGCTACAAGGGCCCACATTTCATAAAGTCTTTTTCCTGAAACAAAAATACAATACAAGCTGTCAGAGTTAAATTGAGGACAAGGTATTTCTTTAATTCCGATTTTTCAGTTATTTGCTTTATATGAGGAGAACCTGGCTTCTTCCATGCTAACTGGGACTCACATTGCCAGACAGTATGCTTAAAAGTTATTTTTAAAAATGCTCGGGTTTGAAGGCTCCTAAATCCTTTGATGTAAATGAAAATAAAATCACAGTCTGGAACCTAACAGAGACTTTTAATCTTGATCTTAAAAGCATGAATCATACTACAGCATAGAGTAAAACTATTTTCTGTCCTCTGCACTCGCCTTCTCTACACATACTGATATTTGATATTTATAGGTGGCAATTAGAGGTGCTCTCAGGTAGTCCCAGTGTCTCCTGCCAAGCTCTGTATGCAGTCACTGCCTTGCAGTCTATGGCTGAGATTTCTACAGCCTTGCTGCCTTTCTCATTTCAATATGACATTTCAAGCAAGTCTGATTAAAACAAAGCAAAGCAGAAGCAAAATGTCTCAAATTCCAGGTGTGTAATGTTGTGGCAACAAAACATAAACCAATTACTGTCTCAGAGTAGGAAAACTAGTGTCAAGGTAGAGATGCTGCAATAAAATTACAGAAAAACTGATAGCCACTCTGGAAAACCCAGCCACTGTTTTCTGCCAGCTCTGGGGCAGAGTCCCAGTCCAGCCCCAAGCCATCTCCAAGTTGCTCTGCTGGGTCTCAGAAGTGCAGCCAACACACAGATGCCAGGTTTCAAATACTGGATGAAGGAAGGCCAGCAGAAATATATGAGTTTTATCAGATTTTCATGTTGTAAAATTTCAGTTTGATGCTAAATGGAGAGCATCCCATCCCAGATCTGCCAGCAGAGGCGTGCTTTCCCTATGCCTGCCTAGAGTAAAGGATACTCCCTCAGGATGGGAACTTCAGTGCTCCCCAAACAAAGGCAGCAGTGAACTCAGCTGAGGATGCTCTCCTCAGCCCAATGGGCTCCCTGAGATCTCCTGCCAAGACAACTGCCTGGCATCTGCAAGGGTGCAGCAGCATGGCTGATGGCAGCCAGACACCTTGGTCCTTCATCCCAGAGATCATCCCAAGGGAGAGCTGTGGGAAGTGGGACACAGCCTGTCAGTGCCCCTGCTGTGCTGGAAAGGGGTACCATGGCCTTGAGGGGTGCCATGGCTGTTACCAGATCAGGCTTTTATTCTCCAAGATCTTGCCTTGATTTTTGTCCCAGAAAAGGCTGTGATCAGCAAGAAATGAATTCCAGATTTGTTTACTCTCTACGGTCTCCTCCTGCTGAGTCTGAAGGCAGTGCAGGATGCTTCCCACAGTAACACCCACCACCAAATCATGACAGCAGAAACAATCAAGATGGAAGTTCATTCTACCTTTACAAACCAGGCACTGAATCCCCATGTCTGAATCTTTCTGTATTTGAAACTCTCCCTTGTCTTCATTGGAGTTTTAAGATAAAGAATTTGAAGATTTTTCCCTAAATAAAAAGTACCAAATTAATATAACAGCGTGGTGGAGTTTCCATTTACTGCACACAACAGTCAAGATATTCAGACTTATGGCTCCCACTGCAATTGTAATTCAGTTTCCTTGCTCATACATAATGCTTTTATCTACTCTGAATGAGGTTATTTTTAGTTTCTCAACAAGCCCATATAATTCAACTGTCACAGCTTCCATAAGAACAATACCTTGGAATTTCCTGCCTTTAATTTGGACTAACTCTTGTCTATAAGCATCACATTAGCAATGTTTCCAACAATGTGTGGTGACTATGAAATCAATCATTACGTACATACACATTACATATATATTTATAATGCTTGACTACTATTTGCTGAGGTAACATCTCAAAGTAATGTTAGGATCTCCTCTGGATAAATGCAACAGCTCCAGCTGGGCTGCTTCCTCTCTGTTCCAGCCTTTGCAGCTGGGCTGTTGGCTGTGAAGGAAATCCTCCTGCCCATGCAAGAGGAGACAACAGATATGAACCTGCCTCAAGTCCTTCCCTACCATGAGGACTTCTCCTGCTGCCTGACCACAGGAAGATGCTATCCTCAGGACAGAGGTGCCTCTGGCACACACAACAGGACACCAGGTGCTGCAGAAGCACACTGGGGGAGTCACCCAGACACCCCATGGCTCTGAGCTGTGCCCAGCCCGCGAGGAGAGATCGCTACGGCCGCCTCTATTCCATGATGAATCCAGGCAGGACGTTCAGCAGCTGAGCACTGAGCCTTCCCAATCAGCCATCCTGGAGTGCACTGACAGATGGCTGCTTCTATTTTTGCCTCCCTTACTCCAGACCCATTCATTCAGTGCAATCCTTTTGATTACACAGACCCATGTGCCCAAAACCTCATCCCCCTTCTCCTGAGTGTGTCAGCTGGTCTGACAGGAGATGTTACCTTTCCTAAGCCACCACTCTAGAGCTTCACCATTTGTTTTGTGTCACAGAAGAACAACTCCAGTTTGACTGTGCTCATACTTGGCAGTTCCTGTGAGCTTCAGACCAACTGCTCTTCACAGAAGTGCAAATTTTATCTCTCCCTTGCCCCAGAGCAACCCCTCCTACAGACCAGCAAGCCAGGCTGGTGAGGAAGGGCATCAGGATGCAACAAAAGGCAAGAAGGATTTTGCACAAGACCTAATAAACATCCCTTTCTAGGTTTCCTTCCTCAAAACCATAGGTCCCCTGAATTTAATATACAGCAAGGCCAAAAACATGCATAGGCAGAGCAACCCAAGAGTGACAGATTATCATATCACTTCTCAGCTGGCTCCACATTTTCGTCTCACCCCAAAAGTTTTCTAAAACTTTGCCTGTATTTTCAAACTAAGAATATCCTAATTTGTGGAATAAAGAGAACCAGGGTTCACAAACAAGACCACCATAAGGCTGGGTTAGGTTATCTCCAGCATAGCTCTGGGGAATCAAGCTGTGCTCTGTGGGAAAGAGTGGTGGGAGCCCAGCTGAGGGACTCAGGACTACCTGAGCAGAGCCAGCACCACACACAGCCATTTCTGGAAAGATCTCAGCCTGGAACCCTCTGTTGTTATGCTGCTTAGAAGAACAGCTCTCAGGTATCCATCTCCTGTTCACTTGTGATCAATGGTCTTATGGCAAAACAGCATCAATAATGAGTAAGTAGCAAAAGATGTGCTCTACCCTTCCAGCTCTGGCCATTAACAAAGACTATCAGATGGTCCAAAATTACTTCAACTTAGTCCTGTTGATTTTTACCAGCTGGGAATCTGGCCCAGGTTTCCTCTGGTTCCTGAGGGAGATAAACCATATTGTATCATGGCTGAGTTGACGATGCAGGTAGACCACAATTTCCACAAAATGTGGCTGGATAGAGGATAAGGCTGTTTGCATTGACCAGATGGCACAAGCGCAGTTTAGCAAGTGAGGAAAAATTATCCAGCCACAGAGGGCTGCTGCTGGCTTAGTTGGGGCTCTGGCACCAACTCTCTGCACAAACCCCAGCCTTCTACAGAGTCTGCAAGAAGATGCAGTCCAAGGTGGAGCAGGCAGTGCCAGTGACACAGTGGATGCATATGTTCCCAGGAATACCGAGGGGCAGCCTGGCACTCTGGTAGGGGCTGGAAGCTGCACAGCACATGCACATGCAGCCACAGCTATAATTAGAGTTTTGCTGCTTTGGCACATCTTCCTAATTTATTTAATTTCTATTTATGCCATTCTGTTTCTGTTTTGAGTGTTTATCAGATGCTGGCATGTTTTGCACAGAGCCAAACTTTAGAAGGAGGCTTTGGAAAGAAGTAATTTTAAGGGGAAGGTAAAAAAAATGTCAGAGCACTGGGAAGAGCCATTCCCTAGAGAGGGGTGACCACTGTAACAGCGAAAAGGCAACTGGACCACTCCCTAGGAGTAGGCCAGCACTCTCCTACCTGGAAATGCAGGTCCCTGAGGGTTTGTGGAATGTACCAGGGGAGTCTGTTAAACCTAATGGGGAAAACCCAAACCCAGTTTTCCACAGCTGAATCTAAACCTGCATTGGAAAATGGAGGGAGAGGTCTGCAAAGCAAGAGAGGTCAGAACCTGCAGCATAAGCACGTCACAGCTCTGTCTCTGATGCAGCCAGTAATTGTGTCCAATTTATCAGTACTTCTGAAATAAATCACTCTGTTACTGCAGTCATTCTGCAAAGCACTGGTGGGGTGTGGGGTAACACTCTCTTTTCCTTGCCTCCATCTGTAACCCAGTGCTTGTCATGGCTTGGCTGGAGGACACACAGAGGGAGCTCCTGAGAAGCAGCTTCCAGGGAAGAGTCACACGCCGTATCCGAACAGCGCTGATCAGCAGTGGCAGTGGTTAAACTCTCAGAGCTCCAGCACAAGTAGCAGATGAGGAGAACACAGCTGTTGATGTTGACATGTTGCTGGCCTTATGGAATGATGATAAACAGCTGGAAACGCACAGGATGCACTGGGGAATAGGGATCAAGTGAAGAATTTCAGCCTCACTGGAACATCACAAATGAAAGAGCAATCAACTGAGGATGCTGAATTCTTCCTTTACAAATAATTTGTGGATCCTTTCACTGCTTCATGCTACAATGGACATCAGTCCCCTGGCTTTTGGAAGACACTCATGGCAAGGCTGCAGGCTTCCAGTATGACAGTTTCTCTTAGTGAACGATGCAGAATGGATCCACAGATCTTCCTTTTTGGAGGAGCTTTCTTTCTTTCCTTCTTCCCCAAACAATTACATGGTGAGTGAATGTTCTGCCCCAGGCTTCAGACCACACTGCTCCCTACACATTTCCAAGGCCAGGTGGGCACTGACAGCTGTAGGATATCACTTCAAGTAATTTCCCAGTGGGACCAGCTGCTGAGGGACTGTAAGCCCTTCCAGAGCTGCCTTAAAACTGGGGAGCTTGTTTCTGTATTTCCATGGCTCCGGTGTTGTACTCTGCCATCAGCTTTAATTGTTGCTGCTCTGAAGAAAGCCTTTGTTCAGTACAATTGCCTACTCCACAGTGACATCATCCAAGGCTGTGTAAAAAAAGCACAGCCTGGAGTAGTCAGCCATGTGATGATGTATAAATAGCACTGACAGAACAATATTATAAACTCTATTGGTACAGCTGAGATAAAGCTCGCAAGTTGCTGATTCATCTAAGATATTGGCTGGAGGGATGGCATGAGGTTCAGTTACAATAAACGTTCTCAGCTAAAAGCATATTACTTCACCATGAATCAGCTGCTCAGATCTTTCGTTCTTTTCAGAAAAGCACCTGTCTCTTCTTGCTTTGGTCCTCCATTACTGAATACATGAATTATAGGGCCTGATTTTATTTCTGCTTCCTTTATGCTGAAATATGCCACAATCAGAGAGTTCTCTAAGTTTTTATATACACACAGGAAAAGTAAAGCTTTCCTAAAATTGCTTGCCGAGCACTTGGTAACAGCAAGGTTTATGTTATTGCTCACAGCTCTGTTTCTGCTTTTCCTGCCACTAGAAAAACAAACAAGGGACCATTATTTCAATAAACCTGGAAATACTGAAACATACTTCTAACATACCTGAGTAGATAACGACTAAGTAATTTTGTGGCTTCAATAAGATCCATGAAAGATCAACCACATATCGATATACAAGGTGGTTTTAAAGTGAACGAAATGAAACCTCACACCTTCTCGCTGGATCTCCATGGGCTGTGGGTGACAGAAATGAGCTCTACCAAATGTGATTGCTTTGCAGTTTGGCACCCATGATTTCACTTACCAGTAACTTACTGAATTTCAGTGTGCCAGCAACTCAAGTCCACCCTGTGTTCCTCTACAGCACAATCCTACAGTGTGATCATCACCCCCATGAGCACCAGCTACCCAGAAATCCTGCCCCATTGGAGCAGCTTGCTGGGTACAGGCAGAGCACTTCATCTGCTGACTGTGTCTCGATTGCATCAGGGCTGCTCATTCAGGACCATTAAAATGAACAAGGCTTATACAATTACGGAACTTTATATTAATTTTTAAAACTTGCAGATGTTGCAATCTGCACATATGGGAATAGTGCCAAATGTTATGATGACAGAAAAGAGTTATATTGGTCAAGGTTTAAAAGTAAGGAAGCAGGAAAAGAAAAATCTCACCCTACCACTGTCAAGGCACTGCATGTATCAGGTTTTGCACACAGCTTCTGGTTAGCAGCTTTGCCTTTCTGATAGTGAGTTAATCAGCTAATGTTTTTATGAGCACAAAACCAATAAAATGTTGTGGGGGGAAATGACAATAAATGACATTAAAAATCCCTTATTTGCTTTAGATGTGCTTTTATATCCATTAAATTCTTCTTGCTCTGCCCAGAGAAGTCCTTTCTGCACTGAGTTTCAGGCAGCAATGTCAGCATATGATCCTACATATCTGCTGCTTGTGTCAACATCCTTCTCCAGGGTGTGCATCCTTTAGGATGCTGCTGCACTGCTGTGCAGTGGCTCAGAGAATGTGCAGCTCTTGGGTTATTTTGGCTGAGGCTGTTGGAGGATCAACAGGCTGAGGTGCTTTACAGAGAGCACTGAAGTGATGCTCAATGATCTGCATAAGCAACATATGTTTTATATTATCAACATCCCCTTCGTACTCCAATTGCATGTCAGTACTGGTAGAGCCTACTGATGCAAAGAGCAGTTCCAGCTTTGAAGCTTGCAACAATAACAACATAACCTGCTATTTGTTTATGTTAGTAATAAAATCTACCATCAACTACTATTTGATTGTGGCCTTGACAAGAAGGCTGGCCAAAGGAAACCTCCTCAGTGAACAGAAGATGAAGGAAGTGGGTGGGTTGACTGTGGATTTTCTAAATCTAGTCCAAGAAGTTGATGGTTATACTTTAAGTTTTCAATTATTTTACACCCCAGCTTTCCAAAAGACTGCTTGGAGGACTAAGAGAGGTTGTAGCATTCCCTTTGTCCCTGGATAAAGGCTTTGAGAGATAGTGCAGAGCCAAACACTACAATTATAGTTTTCCTGAATCCATCAGGAGCAGCCAAGGAACAAGGGCACTTGCACTGCCTCAGCACAGCAGGCTCTCCCTGTTGCTGTCTTCCCCAGGTATCCCTCTCTGCTTCTCCTGTGTCCCTGCCTCTACTTCTTCTGCCACATGGTCAGCTGTGTGGATTATCCTGTGCCTTGGGGCTGGAAGAATGTGTGCCCTTGTACTGCACTATGAAGCCATCTGGGGGACTGCAGCTGCATGTGCATAATCACCAGCTACTTCTGAACTGAGATTTGTGCCACTGCAACTATAGGCACTGTACACAGGAAGAGATCAAGGGTATCTTTTGCACACAATCAGTTCTTAAGTGTTAAGGTTACATTTCTGAGGTGGAAAAAAATGGTTTACAGAGCACACCTAAGCAGGCAATTCCAACTCCTGGCATCTCTTCCCCAGTATCTCCACCATTGGTGAGCATGTGAAGGTAGCGTTGCCTCATCCAGGCATGGATTTTACCCCAGAGCATTCTGGTAACACCACAGATTCAGGTGTAAGGCTTCCAAAATAGCAGCCCAATTCATTCCCATGACCAGGTCAATGGAAACTTTCTCGTTATTTTCACAGCATTCTGCAAGGGTTGTTTCTTTTCTTGCTGCATGAAACAGAAAAGCTCCTAATGTGTTCCTGAAATGCGTTGTGAAGTTAATGTGACTTATTCTCTATCACCGAGAGAATGATACTGGAACGAAAGAAAGTGCTTTTTTTTCCTCCAAGGTTCTTAATATTCAGTCCTCATATGGCATAAGGGAGTAAACTCTCAATTACACGAAGGCAAATACCAAGAAATCTGTCAAAGCCAATAGAGTTATTCTGGACACCTGAGTAATTTCTCCCTTGGTATGATTCAGCCTCCAAAATCCACTCTGAATATCCTCAATAACTGTTTGCTATTCACCTACATTTTTAGCTCTCTTATAATTCTAACTTTTTTCCATGTTTCACAAATAGCTGGAGCCAGTTTTTTTCAGATGATGCTGTTTCCCCAACTTGGCTTCCCTATGAATAACCTCCATCATCACTATGCTACTTTTGCTCGAATGTTTCATTTTTAACAATAAACATCTATCCCAGATGCCTTATTTTCAGCTTCATTAAATGTTTTACTAGTTCATCCTGAGTCATGTCAATATTTACCTTGGACGTGGCTCCGTATCTTTTCGTTTCTAAGACCAGAATTCTCCAGACAAGCTTATTGTTCCTGGCTTGACTTCTACAAGTCACAGCTTAAAACTTTTTTTGATGTATTAAACAAGATGCAAATTCACCCAGTCATTCCCTTTGCTGAGTGCTGCCAGCTATGTCTATTCCAAACATCTCTGAGCTGATTCACTTCAATTTCTGTGTACACACAGGCCCTAAACCTGCATTCAGTTACTGTGAGCTCATTTCCAATCCATTTAATAACAGTAATTAGCAGAAGAGAAAGCAGAAACCAGATATCAACCTTTTGGGCACAGCACCACAAGAGGCCATTTCCACCGTCCTTTTGCATTGTAGAAAAAGGTGTCAGGATGCAGTAGGGGTTGCCAGGCCCTGCAGGGTTGTGTTGGCCTTCACTGCGCAAACCCAGATGTTCTTCTGGGAGCTGGGACTGTGATTCCTCACTCCAGCTCTCTCCCCTGCTCTTGAGCAGCAGGGCTGACTTGTTCTGAGCCATGCAAGGGACACCTGAGGCATCTCAGCATGCTCATCCCCAAGAAGTCCTGAGCTGCTGCCAACAGCCATCCACACCCAGGCTGCTCCTCACTGCTATCAGAGCTCCTCATGCTTGCTTCAGGGAAGTTCTTTATGTACAAGACAACAGGGAGCAAAAGTTTGGTAAGTAAAATTTTCTTGATAATTTTCTGGATCTTTACATTGAGTTTACTTCAGGTCCTGTTTCAAAGCAGTAGCACAAAAAAGGTAGTTTGGGTTCAATATATTTATATTTTAGATCCACTTACTGCCCTGGAATATAACATTTTGAATATTATATTGGATATAAAAAAGCAAAGGTGCCAAGCTGGGAAAGTGCTTTGAAAATAACACAGGACTTTATGTGGGATTGTTTGAGGTCATTTTTTATGTTGTTCCTGACTGTATTTAAAATACCTCCTTTCAGTTTGAAATGCCTTTGTCATTCACTGAAATCAGCAGTGCAGACTGGCAGGGCAGCTGGGAATGCATCACAAAGGGACACACATGGAAAAAAGCACTCAAGAGTTTTGGTCACCTCCAAAGTGAATATTATACTTGTGCCATTGACCCACATTTGTCAGGAGGTGTCAATGTGGCCTAGAGAAGCAGTGAGCCATGTTCTTGTGAGAGGGGAGGCAATTTCACATCATACCAACCCCTCCCTGATCTAGGTACTCCTAGGGGCAGGTCAAGGGGATGGCTTTAGATGTTATTCCAGGTGTGCAACAGTTTTCATCAGAAATCCTGGATATTGAGCTGAGTTCACAGTGCAACCATGTCAGTGATGGCCACACATCACTGTGTGGCAGATACATGGGGCTAGTTTAGAAATTGCTTGCTTGGGTGCTTTGGCAATAGCAGCACAAGTAAATAATTGCTGTAGCCAGCCCACATGCTGTTGCCAACATCCCAGAAAGAGCATGTCCACACAGTGAAATGAAGGTAATATTTCTGTGCACCCCTGACCCCACTCCAGCTCCCCTGTGCTTTGACCCAAAGGGCTGTACTGCTGACAGGACAGCTGAGGGTTTATTTGGTTTGGAAAGAATTTGCTCAGCTCTAAAGCAGAGGTGATCATTTTCCTCTTTTGGTCTAAGCTAGAATCAGAGAGATGAGCTTGAAACAGGGCTATTCAAATTCCCTTCTCTGACCCATGTCCCCTGCACATTCACTCCAGTGAGGAAAAATGGCAGCTTGAGGGACCACTGTCTCCCACAAACACACGGAGCCAGAAGATAAAAAGGAATGGCTGAATACTAGATAAAATGCAAGTTTCATGTTAATGATCACTTACAGAGACCTAATAAATGCTTCTGTGCAAGGCATTGCCAGAGGTTTTGCTCTGCCATTTTTGTTTTGCACGTGTATTTAGGAGCTTTTTCTCCTTAGAGGATAATGTTCAGGTTTTAAAATTTATATTAATCTGTCACTACATTCATCTGTCACTCTTTGAAAGGGCTTCTTTTTTTAATAAAGTATCTTTTTTTCTTTTTCATGTGCTGCTATATCAGAATGGAGTATTTTGGATAAGCTCTTTCCACAGCAGTGCTGCACAGGATGGGATGACATGTAGGAAGGCAGCTTTTTATAGAGTATGATCTCTTTTGACCCAAAGAACTAATCAGAGTTTTAGAGGTTTTATATTTACCTTGGCTGGGGACTGTCAAAGGGTCTTCACTGCAAATCTCTCTGCTTCATTTCCAGAGCAAAGGACTCAGAAGGGACAGAGGTTTTCCTGCTAGACCCCCTGCAAAAGCTCTCAGGGTGGGAGTTTGTTTTGGTTTTCTGTTGGTTTGGGTTTTTTCACCTCTATTGGGCCGGGGGTGCTACTCTAAAAAAATTATGAATTTCTCTCTTCAGAGCAAAGGTCTTTGACAGGCTGTGCTGGGCACCATCAGGTGTCCTCTCCGGGCTCTCCATCCCCACTTCCAACCAGAGGGTACCCCAGGCAGTAAGTACCCACCTCCACCTCCCTGTCTGGTGTGGCTGTGAAAATCCCCCTGTGAGGTGCAGCCCCACTTTCCACCTCTGCCTGGAACATGGACATGCTGTGTGTGCTCTACCTCGTGACCCAACTGAAATGACATCAGGTTACTGTGCCCTGATCAATCAGTGTGTTTGCTTTCTCTCCTTCACTCTTTGCCTGTACACCTTCAGTTATTGTTATCCTATTATCCTCAATTGTTTTTTTTTTTTTCACATCAAAATACCAGTAATTTTTTCCTGCTGCTAAATATGAGCATTTTATTTTCTAACACACTTGAACTTTACACGTAGCATTTCACACAGGGCCCATGATTTCAGTGCTGATTGCAAGACAGAGCCATGCTATCCCACTTGTTTGAGTCCTGTTTTCTCTGCAGATCCAGGAATTTCCATTTCACTCATCCTCACTCCCACCAGCCATCCTGCATTTGGCCATTGATTGCTTTCCTCCTAGAACAGAGGGGACAGTCACTCAGCCTGCTGGTCATACCTAGATTATCTTTAATCACTGTGCAGCTTTGCTGACTGCAATCTCATTTCTTCTTTCAGAATGAGGGAAAAACCCTCAATGAAAAGACAGGGAGTCTTTTTATAGATACTTCTGAATTGGTCACAGAAAAAAAGATTCAAGGCTTAATTCTTATTACCAGTCTCTCCAGTGGAAACACACGGTGACTCCAGTAAAGTCAGTGGGACTGCAATGGTGTAGCCAAGACCCAGATCAAGATAGAGGTTTGGAAATAGGCTGCTCTGAGCATTTCTTTTTATTAGACGTCTCATCTCCTGCTTTATGAGTTATTTTGAAGGTTTACTGTATTCAAGTAGAAGCAGGAGTTCAGATTATGAACTTTGATCTCTCATAGCTTATTCAATATTTTTAATAAAGTTTGAAAAGGTTCCCTTCCATCAAAGAATGTCCCCTTTGATTAATCAATTCAATTTGATTTTTTCTTCATGGAGAATACAAACCAGTGTACTCCTTTGCCAGTTGTTTACAGGCAGCTTCATAGCACACAATAGAACAATTATTTTTCAAGTAAAAGAGCTGTGATCAGAAATGTTAATAAACTTCTCAATAGTGCAGAATCTTTTGCTTCCTTAAAAAAAAAAAAGCCACACAATAAAGACATATCAAGCCATTTTTAATATAATCTGCATACTTTCCAAACAACATAGTCAGTGAATAGAGTTGTCTTAAATGGCCTTCACACGTACAGCTGTAACAGCTGCAGTAGCAGCTCTGTCTGGCTTGATTTTATTCAGTGTGCAGGATCAACATAAAATCTAGGCTGAAAATTAAAGGGAGTAAATGTCCCCCTGACAGTCAAGAGAATGATTTTGGTCCAAGAGTATTTCTGGCCACAACTCACTTTCAAAAGCAACTTTGTCATTTGTGCCTGGCCTAGTCCCAGTAAGTACTATTATGATTTGTTACATTTTCTATAGAACAGGAGATCATTTATTAGCCCCAAGGTATTGTATTGAGCTTCACTTATGTAATAGGCATTATTCCACTGAATATCCAAAGCTTTGTAAGAAAGTTTTAGTTCTGGAAAGAAACGTACAAGGTTCTCAAATGATTTTGAGGAAGATCAAACTCCCACCTTTTTTTTGCTAGTTGAAAGAGGAAAGGTTTCTTCTTGATAGAAATCATGAATAATTTGAATAGATTTTTTTTCTAAAGAAAAAACCCTCCTTTTTCTTTGAAAGCCATTGATAGCTTGGGATTCAAGCAAAAAAGAATAAAAGAAGAAATAATAGTTTCTGGCTAGGATAGAACATGATAGGTATGCTACCAAGTTAGCGAGATTTTAATTTAATTATAACTGAGGAGTGCATATGTGATTTGCCTGCTTATGAGTGAGGGATGGGGGTCTCTCCCACACGTGGCAGAAGAGGGGCAGGTCCTCAGAACTGTTAAGGGCCCCTCGGGCCTGGGTTTGCAGCTGGTGCATGATGCCCCCAGCCCAAGTGCCTGTTGAGTGCTCTGCATGATTCAACAACCCAGACTGCTGATACCTCATCCAACCCTGAGCCACCTGCATCTCCAGATTAACTGCCACTGAATAACTGCTTAACTGGTTACCTGACTGCCTGAAAAGAACTGTTACTGGACTGCCATAAAATAACTAAAAACCAGTTATCTAATAACTTGTTATCTAATCTTGTTATAACTAATAACCAGCATCACCCTCCTTCTATCATCCCTTAGAGTTTGTTTAAAAAACACCATAGATTTTAAAAAACACTGACACCTAAATAAAAATTGATCAGCTCCAAGCAATTTCACCCTTCACAAGCCATTTTACATGATTGAAGGCTTTAGCTCCCAGCTCTCAGAGGCTTCTCCAGCTCTCAATCATGTGTGAATTTTCCTCTGCTCTCTGTCAACAGCAAAACACAACAGTTCCTGTAACCACCAGGTGAAAGTCAGTCCAGCTGTTGCCTCTGATTTTTCGTTTTTTTCAACTAATAACAAATACCCTGCCACACACAATGCAAACACAACACATACATGCAACAGCTGTTCTGCTTCAGAGTAGCAAAACCAGTTACTCCAAGGTATTCTCAGGAAATAGAAAAGCAATGTTCTTGAGGCTGACAGATTTCTGAAATGATCTTTAATGTATGCTCGGCTTAACTGGTATTTTAGTAAAATGACTCTTTATGCCAGCTGAGAAGAAAGCAGAAAGTAAATCAACTAGCTTTTTTTTCAGATAGACTTCAGTATCTCAAAAATTCACCAGTGGGAATGTGCTGCCCAGATTGTTCCCCCCTGCCCATTTCAAACCCAACCAATCCAAACACCACTGCTGGGTGAGACTGTTGCATAGGTGTGCTTGCATCCATGGTTTGCCCTTTGTGAGAGCAACGAGAAAGAAGGAAGATGATGGATAATGCATTTTAACCATAACCATGCCATCCCATGGTTATTCTTGCAGTACAAATGAGTTACATAGGGATGAGCTGCATTTGCATTTCATTCACCAACTCCACTCAGAGAAGCAGTTAAGCACCCTTATTTTTCACAATAAGACAAAAGAAGTTGGATTCCCAGTTTATCTAAACAAACATGAACTGAAGTAAAATGCATGTGCAAGTAGCACATTTATTGCATCAAAGGAAATAAGGCATCAAGCCAGAACCTGATCTTGTTTGCCACTATGTAAACGATGACTAAGTCTGCTAGGGTCAGCAGAGCAGCAGTCACATGAGTCACAGCACAGTGCTCTTTGGAAAGATTGCTCCATGGCTAAATATACCACTACAGTCGCTTCAAGGAAAGCTCTGTGCCAACTTCTAATAAATGCTGGTGGTGACGCTGAGCTCTGGGCACTCATAAAGCCAAAAGAATGAAGAGGAATTAACAAGTGGCCTTAAAAACATATTGAAGAGAATGGAAGTTTTGTCTGCGCAAGAACTGAAGGATCAGACCTTTGGTAGTGAAAATTGTGACTTAATTTTTCTGCCACACACATTTAGCCACCTTTCAAGTGGGTCTGGAGGGGGAAAAAAGTAGAAAAGATCACTAAACTCAACAGACCAAGTTCGTGCAAGTTACCACTCAGCTCTGTGAAAACAGTTTGTTTCACTATATTTCTTACCAGGCTTGTCCCAGTAAATGATGACTTGCTCCTCCCAGGGAAATGCAATAATGAATCTACTGTTATCAGTGAGTATGGACAGCCACACTGACAGAAGCCAATTCAACACCACATCCCTGTGATTAAGCAAAACAGTAATTTCAAGGAATACTTTTTATATCTCCATCTGATACACACAGTGCTGAATCTGGAAAAACAGGAGCTCAATAAACCATAAAAGAAATGCCCTTTGATCTTTTCTTTTTTCACTGGGGCCATAATTTAGTGCTATTACAACAGTAGTTTCAAGTAACCAAAACTGCTTATCAAATGTATGTTTCAAATGCATTCTGTATCAACAAAGTCCTGAATTAGAAGAGATTTCATAATTCCTTATGAATTGCTCTCCAACCCAGTCTTTCTACTAGAAGCCTGATTAAATGAGTATTATTTCTTCTTAAGTGGTTTTACAGGTCGTTTATCTTAGATTTATGAGTATCAACCTACTTTAGAAGGTATTAGACAGCTTTAACGTTTGACACATATTCTGTAAATCATTTACAGCGCTCTCCATTTGCACTAGATGATTGGTAATCTTCTCAATATTAGGTTTTATTGACAATGCACCATATAGAGTCCTTATTATATGATAATGATTTAAGATAGGTGCAGGATTGGGAACTAATAAATCCAAAAGCTCATTTTTGATTGCTGACATAGAGCTGAGGAATAATGTGCATCCATCTGAATCACTCTGTTTCTCAATACCAGCACACACACACGTGTTTAACCTGCTCAGAACGCAATGCAGGGATGTGCAAACAGATCCCATGAGCCTGATGGATTCATGCCTAAAACTGTGTTTTTACTCAGAGAAAATCCCAGCAGAGGTGAGGCTCCCCCGTGGTGTGGGTGCCACCTTTCAGCATGTGGGAGGAGCAGGGGCTCATCCTGGCTGTCCTGGCTCCTGCCCAGCTCCCCCAGCTCATCACTGGCTGCTGATGCTGCTGTCCCTGCCCAGCTCCGTCACACCTGAGTCACACCACGGTAAATATGCCTAGTGAGATCAAGAAGTGTTTTGTCTGAGTAGGGAGTTAGTAAAACTGAGATCATGGCCTTAAAAATCATCCTCATAAATTATATTTGGGAGACAGTATTGAAAGTTGACATATATAACAAAGACATACCTTCATGTAGCCCTACATAATAATAATTTCACAGAAATATTGGCATTGATAGTAACAGAATTCACTTGAATAATTGATTCCCCTACTTCAATAGAAGATCAGCCCCCATATCTATATTACTCATAGAAAATTAGAGTAGAAGATAAAAAAATTAAAGTGAGAGCCTTTGGTAGCAAATGAACATGTTTCCACTGAGTTCTACAGAATTAAAGTCTCATCTGCAACCCTGTAATGCAAAGGTATGTCTTTGAAATGCCGTCAGGAGATCTGTATCAGTCCTGCTTTTGTAGTATGTCACTAAAAATGGTTTCTGGGGCATCAGAGCTGCATGATCCAGCAATTTGTTAAGTTGAAATGTGACATTTCAAAAAAAAGGCTGGAATGATCTCCGAGCAAAACCAACACAAAAATCTGCATCAATCTTTTAACCAGACATATGCCACGTAAGAAAACTCTAGTGAAAAATTGGGGTTAGTGGTAAAACTGCCCTGTGACAATTGCATACCCAAATGTCAACAGCAGGGAAGGACAGCAAAGGTGTCTTCCTCTCACCTTGCTCATTCAGAAAACACTCCAAAATCCTCACTCAGGCTAGAGGCCTCTCAGGCTCACTCTGCTGTTTACAAATGAGTCAGTAACAGAGGTAGTGGTGCTACTAAACACTGAGCCCCCAAGCTCCAATCAGTGTAAAACATCTCCTTTGAAGCAAAGCATTGCTGTTACCGTGTCTTTGGCGAGAGCAGGCACAGATTTACTGGGAAAAATAAGGAGAAAAATAAACCAAACCCAATATCCTCCCAAATCAGGGCTCCCCAGGGCCATACACACACTTCTGCCTTCATCATAAGGGAGCATGTGCAGCCCCCTCACCTACCCATTAGCAGGCAATTTCCTAACACACTGTCAAACAGCAGAATTATCACAAGTTCCATTTTCCTTACCAGTGGAGTTAACTGCATTCTGAAATGTGCTATCTACATATTTTTAAGCTTGTTTCATTCACTCAGTTCCTAAATCAGCAAAATTTAACAATCTTCAACATCTCCCTGCCATGAGTGAAATTTCTTTTACTACTGGAAAGGAGGGAGAAGGTCAAGAAGGCTTGGGAAAATTTGTTAGCATGATCTGTAATATGAATTTGGCAGAAAAGAAATTGAGAACATTTCTTTGGAAAACAATCAAAGGCCAAAGTTTCCTCTCAGAGCTGCGTGGTAATTCACGACTTACATGCTCCAAGGAAACTTGCTGCTCTGATGATTAGAATAGCAAACTATTTGCTGTCTGCCTGACAGACCAAAGATGGTCATTTTTTCTCCCGTTGTCAGTATCTTTCTGTTCAGGCAGGGCCACTTGTGTGTCCCTTGACACACATATGAAGACTGAATGATGCATCTCTGCTCAGGAGGATTAATCCAAGTTAGATATGGCACAAAAAGAACTGGCGAACAGTAACAGGGCATAAATTCTGGCTGGGTCTTGTAGAGACTGACAGATGTTTTCTCTTACCTGGATCTCAGCTGCTCCTGCTGTACACAAAAAGTCAGTGTCTTCCTGGTTATCCATTCTCAAGACACCAACACAGCTGAGGAAATTTGAACCTTCAGTATCCACTGCAGCTGGGGTTCATCAACAACACAAAAATGATGGTGTGGAACTTATTGCCATTGAATAGTATAGTGGGCAGGAGCACAGCTGAGGTGAGAAAAGGACAGATAAACTCCTTTGATTTCAATCAAGGGGTGTATACTCTGGCTCCACAAATTCCTAAAGCCATTCCTAAGTCCATGGAAGGGCTATGCCTTCAGGATGCCCTGTTCCTATGCTCTTTGCTAAGCATTTCCCATAGCTAATACCAAATGTAGCAGCCTGGGATACTTTGATCCTGCTCTGCCCAGATATGACATTCTTTATGCACAATCAAGGCAATCATAAAAATAGACAAGAAAATTGTCTTGGCTGAAGTTTAAAAGATGTAACATTCAAATGTCAAGAAAATGTTGTATGAAAGATCTTCAGAAATGGCTGGAAAGAGAGAAATGAAAACTTTGAGATACTCATGTAGACCAACCTCAGCAAAGGGAGGCAAAATCCTGATGCCACCTTTGCAGTCACTGGAAGAACAGGCTGACCTTAAAAGGTGCTGAAAGCAACCTCCAGAGGCTCTCCCCGTGAATGCCCATGCACATCAGCATCCTGAAGTGATACAGCTCCACCAGCCTTTCTCCAGGAACACAGAAGTACCACACTCATTTAGGAGAATAACTTTTTTGGACCATTCTTCCTCTCAGCCTCCTGATCTCAAGGCCACAAGTCTCCCCTCTTGTTTCCCCTACCCTACCTGGCTGGGATGCTTGTAGCAACTTACCTTTTTCTTTTCTGTTGAGTCAGCTGCAGAAACATTCAAAAAAACACTTTCAAAATGAACACAACTCCCAGCAGGCCTAGGCAACTCTGTGAGTGAAGAATTCTGCATGAACAAACCTCCTGCACAAGTTTAGTGCACTCTCTGTTGAGTCAATGACAGCACAGGCTTTAAAGTAGCACTACTGTGTTTAAAGCAGTCCACTATGTATGTCAGGTTGTTTTTGCTCTGGAAATATTTTACATTCTGTTCTTTCTGCAGCATTACTAATTCCATGTGCTGTTTAAGGCTCTGCATCTGAATGGGACTCGCAATTACATGAGTCACTGCAACTATCCTTTGTTTTACTTTTTTTTTTTTGTACATGTGATCTGAATCCACAACTGCTGGAGCCCAAAGCTTGCTCTGCACACTCAAAGTGCCACAACAAAACGGGCTGAAATGCTCACTCCAAACATTCAGTTTGGAACTGCTCATGGCAAGCAGCACAGTGTTTTGTCACTGCTGTCACTTCCTTGTGAAGGGTAGTGGAGAAGCAGAGGGGACTTCACCTTGAACACAGCCCCCCCTAGACTGCCAGCTGACAGAACTTCATGGTTCTCTTCTACGCCCTTCTGGGTCAGTCCAGGGCCAAATCTGTGAGTCTTTTCAGGTAAGGACAACACACCCATCTGGATGAACATGTTTGAGTGGTCAGCTGGATCATGTGCTGAAGAGTCTGATTGAGACAGGCCAGTGCTGACTTTGCCTATGTTTTGTGGTCAAGTTGGCAGTGGAGGTTATTGAAGAAAATGCCTTATTCTCACTTGCAAAAAGCTGAATTTGAAGCCTACGCACAGTGGCTTTTCTGGGAAAACAATTTTTCTAGGAATGCCAGTTACAATTTTAGGAAGGAAACAGTGTGGCAATTTTCAAATTCAAATCAAAATTCGGTGCAAAAGAAGAGAAGAAAGGCTTGAGAAGAAAAGGTCATGACAAACTACTATAAAACAGGTAAAAAACTGTCTTCTCTGTCTCTTTTCCCATCACTTTCAAGACAGCTTCTTAGTAGAAAAGCTGCTTTCCACCTAAACTTCCATCACACTGTCAGTGTAATGCAGAAAAGCACTGCCTGAAAATAGAGCTTTTCTTTTACCACAGGATAGTTATAGTTGTGCACTGTCTCTTTATAAAATGCTAGTAAAGACCAAGATTTTGCCATGAAGATGCTAAAAAGCATCAATATTATACCTTATATAGGAGAAACTATACTCTTTCATCTGACCTCTGCCCCTGGAAAATCACCACTTCTCTGGCAGAAAAGGTAGAACATGACACATATTCCCTTCATTTTTACAAGCTCTATCTGCTTTAAATTGAGAGCTCTGTAGGGTGGGAACTTGTTAGGAACTATGCTATGTATGTGCATTGTAAAGAACTTTGTTAGATCAACAGTGTGGCAAAAACCCCCAAAAAACTCAAAGATAGTAATACCAAAGCCTCAAGTGTAGGTCCCAGGAATGACAGCATAATTATTTTTAGATATGACTACAGCAGTAACTCAACATGACATGAAAGACTGAAGAAACAGCAAGCCTGATTTAAACCAATGGGAAAGCCAGGAATACAGAATGGAGACTGTTCCTAATGCACCATATTGCATCTGAACATTTTGTTCCTACCCATCTATCCAAAGCATGATGTTTTGCATTTCATATTAACATTCTGAAGACATTAAAGAATTCTTCAGTTCGATGTTCATATGCTGTGTCAGAACTCACACTCCGACTGCTTAGAGAGATGCTATGTCTACCTTTTACTCATCTTCCCTCCCTCAGGCTCCTAACAATCCTCCTTCCCACTCCCAAAAAAATCCCAGGGTCTATTCTTTATTGGTGGCATTATTTAGTTCAGTAGAAAGTTGGTTACAATTACTGTTTGTGGGATTTGGACTTCACTCTGGATTTCTGCACTACCTCAGCTGTTATGCATATGTAGTGAGAGTGACTGCTAACAAATCATCACTGTAATACTTGAGGTTCATATACTATTTCTCATCTTCAAAGCACTTCAAAATTTCCCAGAGGTTCTACAAAATCTGGGGGAGGGAGAAAGAGCTATGGGCAAGTCTTTGTTTAGCATTGGTCTTAATATAAACCACAGTTAGTCCCTTTCTGTTCAGCACTACAGCAGGAATGTTGCAGCCCTCAGATTTAGGTCTGAAGTGCTAAACAATGCTAAATTGCCAATAACACATTTTCACTAAAAAGTATTTAAAATACTCTTTGTCATATGGACAGCTCTCTTCAAAAGTTCTGTTCTCACCTTTGAGTTCAAAACTAGGGAAATGGTGACATTAGCATAATGTCTTGGGAGATGGATTTATGCATCAAAATAAAGGGCATTTTGATTTCAGAAAGTTTCGTTATCAAAAAAGTCATATTTCATAGGAATAAACCAACAAAGAATATAATCAGGAATCAAAATATTTTTTTAGAGGTAAAACTAATAACGCTTCACTAATTGCTTCTGTGTTCAAAGCAGAACAGTCAGCTTTTAATAGCTGCAAGGAAGCTCTCACTAATTTTCTGGCCAGCACTGGAAAGAGCAATCAAGAGAACTTGGAAGTGAATCAGTGCAGGCCTCACTTCTCCTTATCACGTACCAGGGGAAGAATTTTTCTCAGTGCATGAGCCCAAGTAAAATGCTGTGTTCCCTTCAACCAGTGAACCATTGGTTTGCAGGAGCTCCATGGCCACACTGGCCATGCACTCTGCAGAGCACAGCCAGGCTCCTGGTGCCCGGGCACAGCTCCTGGGTGTTGTCTTTAGCTGTGGGATCACTTCCTGCTCAGCACACGGGAATGACCCTTCTGGCTGCACTCTCAGCATTGTGTCCACCAGGAGCAGCCTCTGAAAGTCAGGCAGCATCCAATCAGACCTTTTAGGAGAACTACTACAAGCTGTTTTCTTCTTTTGACTGGCTGAGGCAGGCTTGCAATTTTTTTTCATTTACCTCCATCAAAAAATGAGGATGAAATTAAACAAAATCTAACTTTTCCCTCAGTGGTAAATAAATATGAAAATGCAATGAATTTTTATTTCTCATATATTCCACTAAACACGCAATCCAATCCAACCTTTACACTTCAAAGCATGACTTGTATTTCACATTCTTTCTAGGGCAGAGAGTTCCATGACACAATAAATAACAGGCTGCAAGTTTGAAACATAGATGTTCAACCAGTTCTTCTGAGGTCATTTATTTGGTTGGATTACTTCTGAGCATGAAACATTACTATAATGTCTGACAAAATATGGAAACATTCTCAGATGAAAGGATACATGCATTCCAGAAAAAATTCCACTGAAATCTAAAGGAACTCTTCTTGGGAATATTGAAGTGCAAACTCTTCAGTTATGCAATTTTAATATGGTGGAAAGAAAGAACGAAGTGTAAGCTATTAAATTTGTTTTAAAGCTTAGGAAGCAAATTAAAACAAAACAACATACATCTTATTAATGAATAGCTACAGTGCAAGGTGTGTAATTACATGTTAATTAAATTCTCTCCTTATTATATCTGCAGTGCCTCAAAATGATGTTTTCTCTCTATGTATTTTCCTTGTAGCAACATTTCCTGAAAAAACCATAGGTGTAAAGCAGAAACTGTTAAGTATTTCACAACTGGGAGAATGAAACTGCAGCTTTTTTTTTTAAAGTTAGAAATTGTATTCAGAAATAAACTGAACTTCAACATGTTTTAATTATGTGTCCTTCTGTTTGTAATCTTCACCTTAAGTCTAAACTAAACAACAACACTGGCAGAACACCGTAAATTGGAGGGACTGGGATGACATACTTCCAGGTAAATGTTAACAGAACCATTTTCCTCTGTACAGAAATAATTTGGTTCAGGTAGTGAGCCAGCCTCTGTGTGTGCCATCCTCTACTGCCCAGTTCCTGCAAAACCCAGCATCACCTTTCTTATCTGGCTATTTAGGACTTTTCAAATTTTCTGTTCTCCAAGTCTAAGCTTCTTCCTGCATTTTCAGCTTTTTCTTTATGTCTGCCTGTAAAGACAATCAGAAGAAAGAAGTGGTTATGATGGAGCTATCTGAGGCTGCACATTGTCTCTGTGGTTGTGACACAGTGTAGGGCAGCAAGGCAGACGTTATCCTGCCCCTCTTCCTGTTTTGCAGACAGAACGGTGTCCCAGTGTGTCCCCATGTGATAACGCGTTATCACATTCCCGTGCACAATTCCCATGGATGGCATGGCTGCCATGAGCAGGAAGAGATCTGGGACAGCCATTCCTCACGTAGCCTTGTCTTGGGAGATAGGCTCATTTTCCTGTATTCTCACACAGCCTTTACCCATAGACACCAAATCAGAAAAATTGCTTTGGGACCTGGTTGTTGCCACTGTTTTCCTCTGCTGCAGATGTTTTTTCTCTAGTGTAATGTGCTTTATTGAAACAGTGCTGGAATTAAAAAGCATTACTGAAAATGAACAATAAAAAACCGTATTTCTGTGATGCTGCTTGTCTATCTTAATTACAAACACAATTATGAATATGTATCTCATTCTGGAAATGCAAACTGCTGTAGACATTGAGTGTTTAATTTGCAATGTAACATTTGTGGGGAAGGTACAGGGGTTGTGATGTATTCTAATGAAACCTTTGGCAGTGATAATGCATAGCAATCTCTGATTGTATGGCAGTTGGAAATGTGGGATCACTGGAAAAAGGGCCACAAACACTGGTGTTTTGTGGGTAATTTATGTATATTTTTCAGTATGAGCATTGACTGCTGCAAAAATACAGGAGAAATGGAAGGAGTGCAATGACAGTATTTTTAAAAGTCATAAAGTTTTGTTCAAACAACTGGGAGAGGTTCACAGGTCTTTCAGATTCCACATAAAATGTTCCAAAACTCAGTGCTACACTGTTAATGGAATTCAGGTAATTTTGATAAAGCAAATGGACTTTTACCAGAAGGGCTTGCAGTAACTTGAAATTTTAGGAACTTTGTGGCTTGCCAGTTGTAGAAATCCCTATTAGTGCTATTCTGCAATATATCAATGGGTAACCACAGCTGAAATGTTTTCAAAGTTCTCAGTAGAGCTCAGATTAGAACCAAAAGGCTGGAATTTCTCTCTCAACTTTGTATCTTTGGAGATGGCCTTCACCATATTCAATCCAAGTATCAACAAATATGTCTTCATCCCTTTACATGATGTGTGTACTTGGTTGCTGAAACAGTGATCCTCTAGGCTGATCAGCTCCCAGCCACTCCAGATGCCTTTTCTTTTCTTTTGTTTTTCCATACTTGTCTCTGGTCCTACCTCCACTGAAAATTGTCTGCCACCACACTTTGCTATGGCTGCTGCTGAGACCACTGAGTGTCAGCACTGTGATATCAGACTAAAAGTTATTTTCTAGAATCAATCAGAGCAACTGTTGCGTTGTTAAGGCATATGCTAAGACATAATGCAGATTGTGAAACCATATTTCACGTGTAACAAAAAATGGTATGAGTTTGATCACGAATCAGGTAAAAATCTAATTAGAAGATTACTCTGGAGGTCAAAAAACTGAGAAAACAGGTGAAAATGATACACTGGTGAAAGAACTAAAACCTGAGGGGAAATTATTTTCTTTGTATACAACCAGAGTTGCAAAAAGATGAAAAAAATAAAGCATTTTCCTCATCTGTGCAGTCTTGTAAAGAAAAAAACCTCTTAGCACTGATGTTAATGGCATCAAGGTCAAGTGAAAACCAGCTATTTACTCTTTTCTATTGGTAGGAACAGGAGTAAGATAACACAGGCCAGAGATTCCCTCCCATTTCTAAAGACATGTTGAAATGGAATATGAACTCAAATAGGTAGATCTAATGATCTAACCTATTCTAAGTCATATAATAATTCTAATTCATATAATAATTCATATAATAATTCCAATTCATGTTCCCCACTGATGCCTAGTCCAAGTAAAGCAATTTACCAATACCACAGTATATTCAGATAATATTAGGTATTTATTAAACTGCTGCTTAGTCAGTAGTGTCTAACATACTGTATCTGAAGTTCAAAGTGCCTAATGCCACCTGGTTGTTGCCCATAAGACCAAATTCCAGCAGTTCCTTGGTGCAAATCTGTTCTAGCAGGTTGACTTTCAATCATATCCTGTTAATTCTAGTGACAGTAGTTTCCTTCCTTTCCATGAACCTCACAGAAAGAAATCATGGACCCCTCAGAATCTGTAGGCCACATACTGACAGCTAATCTGTTTCATTAAGACAGCTCTTGGGTAGTCACACACCTACCAGACAAAGTCTAAAATTGGCATAAGTGAGTAATTTCTTACACAAATTGAAGGATGTGTGACACAGATGCACCTAACAATTTATATTAGGCACACATCGCATATACTCCAGCACAGCAGCTGGTCCTGAACCCCTGAGAAGGAATTTTATCACTGACATCACTGAGAGCAGGATTTGGCCCGTGTTTTTGACACATAGTAAGGCTGAAGATATATGTTGTCATATTACTGAGTATTTTTTATCTTATCATATGTAAGCTGACTAAACTAGGAGTTATTTATAGAGGCTAATTCACATTTTTACAGCATATGGATGTGCTTTTTGCCAGCTTTAGCACAAACACAGTTTATATTCATTAAGACTGAGCTAGCTAATTAACCATAGACAGAATTAGTGAATAGCTTTCTAGTAATAGTACCTCAAGGTTGCCAATAATTTCATTTGGGATTTCACACGCTGCAGACTTCTCATCTTCAGCAGTGGCTCCAGCTACAGCACCCACCTCGGCAGATGCTGCCTCTGGACAGAACTGTTGCAGGTAATCCCCCTGGGCAGACCCCTAGCAGCAACCAGCCACAGGAAACACTGAGTTAGAACATCCTCCTGCCCTCTAGGAGACCCAACAGCACCAGCACAGACAGGCAACAACACATGGAGCTGCTTTTGGGAAGCGTTGCCTTGACAGAGGACAGAGACCATGGTGGCTGTCTCACACTGCCCAGGCCAGGCAGACACAACCTCCCACAGGGCCAGAGCCCACAGGGGTTCACTCAAATAAATGTCCTCTGCTGACTGAATAATGCATTAAAAGTCATTTCATTCAATCTCAGAAGAGAATGCATGCTATGTTCTAGAGAATAAAAGTCATCAATGACTCGGAAATCAAGTCATCAATGGAAATTCATAGAAAAACAGTTTTACCACCCCCCCCCCCCCCCCCCCAAAATCAACTGAAAGGAATAAAACTATACCTGAGATTCTGTTGCCAAAGCTGAGTGGGAAACTGCAGGTTGGTCAAGTTCAAACTCATTCTGGTAGTATTAAATAGAAAAAAAAGAAAAAATAAGAAAGTAATTTATGTTTAATTATTGCTCAGAGGTTTCTTGCAGTTTTTTTAGTGAAAATGAAATCGTTGGCAAACAACAAAAAACGATACCTTTTCTGTTACTATCCAGGTGCTCAGAACTGGAAAGCATTCTGAAAATGATTATAGATCAGATTTAATTTCTAGTTGCATCTCAAGGGGCCTTCTTTATAATGGTTGGAAAGAACAGATGATTTTCATAATTTTGTAACACTACAGCTTCTTACTCATGTGGATAATTACGTTTAGAAAACACAGTGCTTAGGTAACATTCTGTCTTCCCAGTGCAAATTTGTCACTTCTGAACAGGGACATGGTTGCAGTTTGGAATTGCAGGGGAATATCAAAGGAGTCAGTTGGAGTGAAGTTGCAGTGACACTAAACCAAATAAGGCCCTAAGAAAAATATTTTAATATGTACTATAATTTAAGAGTTGCTAATTGTCCAAGTTTTGCTGCTTCATCTTGTTCCTTTGCTGTGACCATGGTAACTGTAGGAGCATCCGTGGACGGCAGGGAGAGGGAACTCTGCAGACCTGAGATATTCTAGAGAATATGTGGGTTTATTGCAAGGGTCGTGGGTAAAAAGGGCCTTGCCTTCAGCCACCAGCCTCGGCTGAAAGGAAGTCCCAAAGAGAGAGGGAGAAAGAGAACAAGAGGGCAAGGGAGCAAGAGAGCCGGGGAAAAGAGAGTAAGAAAGCTAGGGAAAAGAGAATAAGAGCGAAGCAAGAGCAAAAAGAATAAGAGAATAAGAGAGTAAGAGCGCCGGGGAAAAGAGAGAAAAGAGCGTAAGAGCGAGTAAGAGCGTAAGAGAGTAAGAGCGTAAGAGCGTAAGAGCCCGAGGTCCTTGTTACAATACATTATATCTCCTTTTGTGTTGAATATTCCAATTTACACCAACCAACCAGTATAAGACACACAATCCTATAGAATCTACATACAGCCTATAGGGACTACTACATTACCATATTGTGTTATATTTTAAACTCTAAAAACTACTCTTTAGACTATTCTCTTTTGCTACATTGACCTTTGGAGCCCGTAGCCAGCAGAAGGGTAGTGTTCAATCAAAAGGGATTCTCCTTCAGCTGGCCAGGCTATTGTTATCAGGTCATCTAGTAACTAAGACTTGGTATCCTACAACTCAAAGTAAGCTTTCATTTCTATTTCAACTATAGGTTTCACATTTTCAGAATCTTTTGCTAAGCAATCATATTTATAAGGTTTCCCTGATTCATCTTCTCCAACAGGAACCTCATGGGAACTGATGTTCTGCTGGTGTGTGACCTGCAGCTCCACGAATGCTCTGACAAGGTCATGGCTTTTCCCCCTCGGAGCAGCTGGATGAAGCACCAAGTCCATGCTCAGGTTCTCAGGAGTGATGCAGGAGGCAGCCCTGTGTCCTCTAATGGGACAAGGTTTTGTGTCCTACTTCAAAAAAACGGATGACAGAGAACATATGTGCCAAACAGGGTGACAAACGGCATTTGTGACCAAGCGAGGAGCAGGGCACAGCACTGAAATGGTGTGTTTGGGCCTCCACAGGGGAAGTGCCCATCGAGAGTACGAGGCAGATGTTCCAGTTCTGAGTCAGCGATTACAAACAGCATTTTGCTTGGATGGTGTAAGTAAACGACATTAATTCACATCAGGGTAATTGCTGCTCCCATAAATTAATTTCCTCATACTTTTGAAATTGTAGCTAAGCTGATATTTGGGTCATTTAGTTACTTGCTACAGTTAACATGCTGAAAACATTAAAGCTTCTATACATCTGCAGAAGTGATAGCAACAACTGAAAATAAAAAGTTTGATCTAGCCACATCATTACAATAAATATCTCTTTTGTAGCCCTAAAAGCTTTTCAGAACTTCTGTTTGGACTCTGTCACTACCTCCAACATTCCCTGTTATGTGTGAGCTAAGTGAAGTAGGTAGATAGTATTAGCCCATCTTTAAAAGAACCTGAAAGGCTGACAGAAAGATTTTCAGATTAAAACTGAGGAGAAAAACAGAGTTATAGAAGCATTTTCCTCTATCACTTGTAATTCAAATTTTCAGCACTTTGTTAGTGCCTACATACTTAAAAAAGAAATAGTCAGAAAGTTTGGATTTTGTATCAAAATGAAAAAACTGACCCAAATTGTATTTCTTTCAAAATAAAGAAATTTTGTTTTCAAATTCTAGTTTTTAAAAATACTAGAGCTTTTTAAATTTAGCAACTATTTCCATTTTCTCTGATTTCTTACCTTATATTTTCTCATTAAAAACATTAGCTGAAGTAGATGAGAATTCAAAATTACTTTCTGCTTCCTCAAAATAATATTTTTTGCTTAGTTACCTATTCACTCAAAAGATATTTTTATTTAGATTAAATTATTATTCCATTTATTCTCTCCAGTCCAAATAAAAAAAAAAAGGTAAAATTATGAAAAAAATAGACCAGGTTTATAGAAGCAATTCCAAGCCAATCAAATACATTTTTGTTGCATGGATAAGATTTTCAGAGGTCCTGTTTTTCTGAATAATATTTTTACTTCACTGCGTCTTTTTACAGAGAGCCATTCTTTACTCATCTGTTCCATGGCTAATAATAACCCTTGGATCATTAAGAAATAACTAAATTACAGCAGAACTAGTCTCTTTAATGAGCCATAATAGTCCCAACATTCAGCCAAAAGTTTTTTTTTAAAGACTGTGAAACTTCAATGTAGAATATGAAGCATTTTGTTTAGTAATAACAAGTTTATGAGCAGGACTGCAGTTTACAGCCAAAATATAGTGACCTAAAAATGCCATTCTGCATTGCTCCTTTCTATACATTGTGTCCTTAACAAGTCCAGGGGAAAATTAGAACGAATGAATTGTGGTGAGAGCCTGAAGCCAACAAACGTATTTAAAGGAATCCTTCTGATGCAATACTTTCCTTTAAAAAATACAATTAAGCCTTTGTGTTTCCTTTGAACAAAACCTCATGTTTATTAGTACCAATGGCTCTGTAGTAAAATCTATTTAAAAACAGAGAAGGAGACACAGTGAGTTTTATACAGTTACAGAGGCTTTAAAAAAACGTTGCTAGTTTCTGAAGTCTGAGTAAATTTATGGTGAATTACTTCCACTGACCTACATTAAAAACTTCACTCTCCTTTTTTTAATTCCTGCAGATTTGTCATTATGTGAGCATTATTCACTATGACAAAGACGTGTTACTCAAAGTGTCCTCTTGAATCAATATAACTATCGAAATGTGAGAAAGAGTTTGGCAAGATGATAATGCCTTAAAAATTAATTGGCAATATTTTCCTTCACATTGCGGTCCAGCGGGTGCACAGGAGCTCAAACATAAAGACATTGTGAGGCAGTTGCACAAATGTAGCTGGCATATCAGTGTCAGCTGCTCTGAAGGAGATTGAAGGGACAATTAGGTGCAGATTTCTTGGCTGGGACAAGTCAGCACGGCTTGACATGGGACTGATGGGTCAGCACCACTTCCCCAGCCCAGTGGCACCAGCCCAGCTGAGAGCTGCAGCTGGGGCAGACACTGGTCTCAGAGCACAGCCCTGTGCCACAATCCTGCTCTGGAATTCTTTCTGGTACGAGTGTGCATAAAGACAGGCTTGTATAAAAAGCGCTGTGCTGTTCTCTACATAAACTCACACACTTCTCTTGCTGTTGAGAAATAGCAAATTGCCTTTTTACAAACGTAGGCAGAGAAAAGACAGTAAAATAGTACACAGGGAAATATCTAAAACAGAATAATGGCAGGAAAGAAGATTGGTAAAGCACTCTAATGGATGAGTTCCACAGATGTGGTAGTTGTTATAAAATTAGCTTGGCATAACTTACCAATATACCATTACATTTTCCCCCAGATGTTATCTGTTACTTAAATTAATTTTGCTTAAATTACTATTATTGCAGATTTTATCCATGCTGTATTTTATTATTTAAAGTTTCTGTGGCATATAACAAGCCCTGGCTGATAGCATTACTTTTAATAATATATATAAGAGGTTTTAGTATTATAGAAATGGCTGCTGGGTATATCTTAATAGTCATAGAACAGAACGTCTGCTCTCAAAATATTATGTAGATTAAAACCAGCTATTTACTTACACTTTAATTCAAGGCATTGGAAAGGTTTGCAGTATTTATGTATGTGGTAGGAAGGGGAACAATCCACTCCAGGAATAAATATCAGAGTTTGGAAATTAGCAAAGGGAAGGTCAAGGTCAGTTTGGCTTTACTAACGTACTTGCTGAAAATGAAAATTCAGAGTTTATGTTTACTTATTTCATAATTGAGAAGAAAGACTGAGGGGGTGATGATATATTTGCCTCTTTTATAGAAGGCTTTTGTATCACAGAAATATTTTAAAACCACCTCTTCAGCTTGATATTACCTGGAATTCTGTACTCCCTTCCACACAGTCTTAACATAAATTCTCTGCAGCTAATCTTACCAAACACAGGAAAATAATTATTTGTAAGGATTGGCAAAAAGATCCCACATTCAACAGAGACAATTTCTAAAGCCTTGTAGCATCTTTCCAAGCCTTTCAATGGATATGGGTTTGATTTATATGAATGGCAGATGAGCTTCAAAAAGGGAGTTCTTTGTGCATTATTCTCTATATTCATATCACCTGTGTAGTTTGTACTTGTATGCCATGGGACCTGATGCTACCAGAGGCCTGCACAGATTTCTCTCATACATATGTGAGATTTGCTATCAAACAAACTCTGTAATACAGGATTTACATTAGTTTGCTATTCATGCTAAGCGTGGCCGGCCACACACCTACAAATGTGCTGAATTTCAGCTGCTGGAATAAAAGGCATTTACAAGAGATGCTTTGTTGGATACCTGTATTTCAGGTGGTTGAATTTGAATGAATACCTAATGGACAGAGATGCACTGACTCAAACCAGCCTGGTTTTTTTAATCTCTCCCCTTTAACGTGCCAGCATATGCAAACACAACAAACCCACCCCACCTGCCTATGGAGGCATCGCCCAGGAGTGTTCCCACAGGAGGTTCCTGAGAGGCTGCTGATAGCTCCACAAATACATCTGCCATCCTCTTGTGCAGCAATTTAATACACGAGGGCCAAAGGACCAAAGGATTTTATTAAGCACTCAAAAAACTTAATCCAGATATCTGATCTCTGTGGTGTGACTGAGGTGGCAGAGCTTCCTCCTGCCCACTCTCGCTACAAACATTTGTATTAATATTAAAAGTAGAAGTAAGATCAATGAGGGAAGAATCAAACTCTGCCTCTGAAGGATGTTCCCCAGTTGCTAATGATGCACAAGGAAATTCTGTGTGCGTGTTCCTGGGCAGGAGTTTTCAAACCACTATTCCTAAAAGAGATAGAAGTTCAGTGAGTCAAAGGTAGGCTTTGTGCTCTTTTTCCTGCATTTCAAAATCCAAGTCAGTATGTCCTAAAACAGTTTCCCATGCTTCTGATCTGTGATGTGAATCGACTTTGTTGACATGACATTAATAAAGAATCTAGTCTAAAATAGCTATTTGAAGCAATTTGGTGCCTACATTTATAAAACAGGATCTCCTCCTCCCCCCAGGAAGCTGTAAATCAGTCAGTGACATCTGGCTTCAAGGACATCAGAGTCATCTGAAATGTGGCAATTTATATTAATGAACATCAATATTAATTTTTAAATAAAAAGAATTTGCTATTGCCATTATGTTTACATAAGAAATATTATTTATAGCTTGTGTTCCTCCTTTCCTACATTTTGTCCATAAATTACTGTGAGGAAACACAATGTCACAGTTATAAATATTTTTCCTTGGAGTTAAAGCTTTTACATATCCTCTTACTGTTTTCAGTAACTATATGAGGACAACAACCAGGATTTTCTTGCTACTCCAGGAACTGCTGCCAATTTTAATGCTTGACTGAGTAGAAAAGGGTGCTTCTACAAAAACAACCAAAGCCTTCCTCTCTAGAGATATCTTAATGCAGAGTGCCCTTAATACCTAGATTCTGTAAGAATCTATCTTAACATACCAGGAAAAAAACCCCCAAAAAACAGCAATAAACCTCCCTGATTTTACTAGGCTGCAGTCGTCTTCCACTGTTTTTACCAAACTTCCAATTATTGCTGCCAATTTGCAGATTATTTAGAAAGACAAAACGAAAGACAAAAAAAAAAAATCCCCAGTTGAGGGATTAGTGGTAAACAAATATTGGGCTCATTCACTAAATGATTCACCTTGGAATGGTCACTCTAAATTCACATTGTATTTAGCATTGCCAAATCTCCTCAAGTTATGGGATTACAAGAGAACCTCAGCTTTCATTTAAAAATAAAGTTAGCTCTTATGGCTGCAGAGGAAAAATTGAAAACATAAATCTTGAAAGCTCAAAAGCTAGACTGCAAGGAAAAGAAACCCAAAAATTATTTTTAAGCCATGCATGATTTTGGGATATGTCTCATCATTTTAAATGCTCAAGGCTAATGTAACCCTTTAAAAAATACATATAGATTTTCAAGAGGGGTGGAGGATTCTTTTTTCTTTAGTTCTTGACAGTGCAACTCTTGCACGTCTGGACTCTTCAAAGTACCAACCCCCCCTTTTCACTTCAAGGACACCCATTGAACAAGCAAAGAACAGCCAGCTCCTATTCTGGCTGTGCAATCATAATCAACAAGGATCTTGTCATTTTAAAAAAAACAAACAAAAAAACCCCCACAAGTACCTTTCTTACAGGAACCACCTATGTAGAGCTACAAATGTTTCCAAAAAATGAAGGCCCTTTTTATTATTCATGTGATCACATCTGAAAACCATAAAAGGAAGTTCTATTGAACCCAACAAAAACAGGCAGTGGCATCCACCTTTATCAGGCTGGAGCTTTACACTTCCTTGTTGTGCATCTCTTCTCCCATATTATTTAATCAGTAAAGAACCAATATGAATGCTGAAAACACTGTGATAAAAATGTGAAACAAAACTTGGCCAGATGCATCTTGGTACCTCTTTCTGGGACCAGGCTTCAAACATTTTATAAATACTTGCTGCAATTCCATACTCTCAGAAAACCAATTTGCATGAGAGCATGTGCCTTTGGCAACAAAATGGCCTATAAGAATTAAATTGCTTAGGGGGCTGGTATTCATCACACCTGCTTTAGGGGCTCTGCCAACCCCCTAAACCCCTCCCTGCAGGAAGTGCAAAGACAATTGCCTCTCCTGAGACAGTCAGAGCAACTAAGACGAATTAAGAACCTAAAAATTCCTTAATGTACCTGCCCTGAACAGCAGCAAGCACAGCCAGCTCTCTCACCTTCACCCAAGGGGAACCTAGAAAAGCTGAACTTTCCTCACTCAGGGTCCCTGGTTTGCCTGGTGCTCAGAAGTATGAAATATTTGCTTTTTTATTCAAACGGTCACTGTAGGAACTCAGAGATGATTACCAGCACCACATGTTCCTCCTGCACCCCTGAGTGTGTAGGGGAAGACTCAGACAGCTGTTGGCACTATCCTGGATTGTTTTTTCCAGGTGTTACATCCGAGATGCAGCAGTATCTCACCAAACAAAGCCTGCTCATGTAGATATGCCTGTTTCCAGCACATGTGAATCTCCAGTGTGTCTCATGCTCTGCACACACCAGTTCAGAGCAGCCTGTGTGCCCCTGGAGCTGAGCCCCACCAGATTTCTCTTAGTTCAGCAAGCACAGACTTCAGGCTTTACCTAAACAGGAGTGCCACATACAGGAAAAAAGGGCACCGAGAATTCCAAAAACCTGGGAAAACTTAATCCCCTCACCTTTTAGAACAAAAAGGGCTCGACAAGAGCCTGGGGGCTCCTGCAGAGAAAGTCTGACAGCAGAAAAATAGCATTTTGCTGTTGATACAGTAAAGTGCAGTCACTGCATGACGCTGGAAACAGGTCCCACCTCCTGCCTTTGTCTGCCACTGCCCTTGGACAGCCTTCCCTTCCTACCCACTTCCTCTGAAATCAGCATTTTCTCCACACAAGACTGGTCATGGACAAGCCCCTCACACAACGGCCCTGTGCTCTGCACATTCTCTCAGCACCAAATGCCAGATGAACTAGCTCTCTCCAAACTCCTCTCAGCCATTAGGTGCTTTAGATGTGGATAGGCTTGTCTGTATTTATTCACCACCAGCTGCTGCTACAGAAAATAGCTACACTAACATTTAAAAGGTTGCTTTAAAAAAACCCCAAACCAACACAACCTAAGGAATATTGATCCAGAGCTAAGAGGGGGAAAAAACTGCTCACATAATTTAAAAAATACAATATAGATTTTTTTAAAGAAAAAATGCCACATTAGAAAACTTTCCACAATATATGGCCACATAAAAAATGGGGAGCTTGTGTTCTTTGTTATTAGACCCAAAACATAAGGTCTTTGCCTGAGTGTGTAAGTTTCTGTTAAAACAACAATTTGTCCTGTGGACTGTAAATTCAATTACTGTTTTTATTGGAATCACATTTTGCTTTGGAAACAATCATGCAGAAAAACAACCCGTAACTTAGACATCTTAAAAATATCTCAGAAAAGGCATGGCTCTGAGAACAGATCAGTTATGGTAATTCTTCCACTGTGAACTGCAAGGTTTTTTAAATCCATTTCCATATTTTTAATTAACACCTAGTTTAAAAAAAAAAATCTTACTGTAGGTCATTTTAATCACAAATGGGAAAACAAATTTGTTTTAACAGAAAATTGATTCAGCACTATTTTAGGGACTTATTTTTCATGTTTTTATCATAAAAATTAAGCCATTAGCATACATTTCCCAATTCGGGGATGCAGAAGCAAGCCAGTTCTCTGAAATTCCAGAGTTACAGTTTTCAGTCACCTCTCTACATGAAACTGGTCGATTTTAACACCAGAATATTTGATCAGCACACACAACCCTCCCCC